>PYHX02000467.1:120004038-120029885 GCA_004302925.2 Cochliomyia hominivorax | reverse complement strand
CACCATTATGCGTTTGTGCAGATGTTTGTAAGGGCAGACAAATTAGTCCAACCATCAATTTTGAGTAAACCATTCGATACAGAATCACTTTCTGAGTTGATTTAAGCTTGTCCATCCGTCCAACTGGCTGTCCATTTAAAGTTTGTTGGCAAAGTAGAGGTTGCAGTTTTGAAGATATCTTAATGAAATTTGTCACATGGTATTATTTTGACCCAAAGACGGCCTATTGAAAATGGTTATGATAGGTTCATTTTAAATATAAATGCTCCATACAAATGTCACCCCCAGAATTCCTAAGTATAAAACGATTTTAATAAAATTTGCCAAAAGGTCTTTTTGAATTCTTAAACGATGTAACCAAATTATACTAGGATCGGTGTATTATTCCTCATAGGTCCCATACAACAGCCCTTTCAAATATCAGTTTCATACTCATAAATCTCACATACATGTCAGTGTTGCAGAAATATTTAGTAAAATCAAGATAAATTAAGCCAACATCGCTGTGCGAAATTAAACGAGGGTCGGTCCATAAGTTCTCTTATAAAAAAAGGAAGTTATAAGGAAAGCAAATTATACGAGAGTCGTGTGTAAATTTTTTGTAGCAGTCATTACAACCAACAATGTGGTGTAGCATATTCACAGTGGGGCTTGACCGATTATAACAGTTTTACTTGTTTTAATATTTAACGTTTTTTTTCGAATACAGAACAGAAAAAATGAATAATTGCTGATAAAGTATTGATTTTTTTGTGATTAAATTTTTTTTTGATTTTGAGTTCAATAGAAAAATAATTTAGGGAAATATTTCTGGGGTTTTTAAAAAGTTTTAATTTTTTAATATTTATATAGAAGAAGTCTAAAAGAATTTTGTAAAATACGACTATTTTTTTTTGTGGAGGCCTTAACCCTTCATTCAAATTATTTTTAAAATTTGTTGTGCTCATTTCAGTTTTAGGGTCATCATATAGTGAACATTGCACAGTGTGTCCAAATCGATTATTTTTGGATATAACTTTTAAATTATAAGAGATATTTTAATGAAATTCTTCAAGGTAAGAGCTGAGGTATCTCCTCTATTAGTCAGTGGCCCTAACGATAAACCTCCAAAGTTAGCTGCTCCGGCATGTTGACTTTTTAAAAATTTTGTCAAAAAATTCATTAATTTTCATAAATCCCATAAAAATATAATCACATTTATTTACATCTCTTATAGTTTCAAAGATAAGAAGTACAATTGAAACGTTCTTAACACACCTTTTTCCTTAAAACTTTTAACCCAAGTATTTGATCAAGTTAACTTTGTAATATCTGTTAGTTATTATGTTTAAAATGAATATTTTCAGACTGTTTCCAATGTAATAAACAGTACCGGAAGAACTTGTCTGTTGATAGAAAACCTGATTTGGGTGGAAGCATGTTTCTGAGGCAAAAAAAATAGAAACATTTCAAACGAGCTCCCAACACATTCGAGAAAGCAGACTAGATTCTTCGGTACTCGCTCAACCGAAATATCAACATACACGAGATGGCCATTTTCGGAGGGAATCTTCCCAAAACACCTGCAATTCTAAACATGTGAATTTCATGAAGTTATGTTTTCACATTTCAAAAGTTTCAGAATTATTTCCCCCCCAAAAAGTCGATTAGTCACACTGTGCACTGTAAATTTGATTCTCTTAAACATTAAAATTTTCTCTTTCGTTTGATGTTTTTATTTGTCAATAAAGAAAAATCAATATTGAGACATATTGACAGTTTAATGTTGATGTTGTGTTACGATGTTGCTATTGTTGTTGTTGTAATTTTATTGATTTTTTTTTTTAAATTCTGTTAAACAAAAAATACAATAATTTTTATTTACTGATACAAAATAAAAGTACCAACAAAACAACCATGCTGTAAGAGTATGAGAGTAAGTGATTGGAAATAAAACAACAACAACAGCAAAGGGCAATCAAAATGATGTATGTCTGTATATACGTATGACACCCTTTTCCGGTAGTGTTTGTTTTTGTTGTTTTAGATGTACCAGGTTCTCTAGTAGTCAGTCAATATTGATATATTTATATTTTTTTATTGTTTTTGTTGTTATTTTTATTATTATCTTTTTTGTTTTTGTACTTCTTACCATAAAAAGTTTATAAATTGTTGCTTTAATGCATATTAAATTTGTTCACAGAGGAAATAAATTTACATACACATATTCACATTCACATTAACATACATGTAAATTTATTTATTATTTATTTTTTTTATATCAACAAAATATTAACGATTTTTTTGTTTAAAAAAATTTCATTAATTATTTTTTTTTCATTTATTTATTACAACCAAATTTTTTCAACTCCTTTTTAAAATAATTTTATTTATATAAAATAAATTCTTATTTGTTATAAACAAAATTTTGCATTTTTTTATTTAAATTTATGGTTTGTCTGATTATAATTTTTTGCGTTTCTTCCTACTTTTGCCTTTAAAATAAACTCATTTGATTAATTACAAAATTGGTTTGTCAGTTGTAGTTCAAAAACACCGAAATTTTCAGAAAACCGGTTTAAAATAACCGGTTTCAAATCCGGTTTTTTTGTAAAAAACCCGGTTAACCGGTTTTTGTTTGATTATTATAAATTTATCGAAAACAATTATTATTTAATAGAAATCTAGAGTTTAATCAATAAAAACATACATCATGTAATGACTTTTATACGAAGTGAAGTAAAAATAATGATTCCTTTTAGAAATGAGTGATATTTTCACGGCTGTGATTTAATCACTGTTATTATTAAATCACTGGTAACTGCAGTGACTAAAGTTATGAAATAACAGTTACTAATATTATCGTTCTTTCCTCTTTTGTTAGTTCATGTTTCATTTTGAACCATCAAAATTACTTAAAGATGTTGTTGAGCATAAATTCCTTGTGCTTTGGTGTACAATGTGAACTCTGTCGTTTTTCTCTGAGCCTTTTCAATAAACATGAAAAAAAAAAAAACATTCTTGTTTTCATTAAAATACTGCGATCACTGTCACTGTTTTGAGTGATTTAAAAATCACTTTCACTGGGATCGATGTTATTAAAAAATCACAGTAACGCTCATCTCTAGTTCCTTATTAAAATAACAATTTGTAACAAATTTCATCAAATAATCCTAACACTGTATGTAATGCCCTAAATGGGTGGGATATAAAAGATATACAAATGAATATAATAATGAAAAGTGTGACTTCCATTAAAAACCGGTTAGGCGACTCCAAAAAAGCCGGCATGTCGAATAATTCTAAAAGAGAAATTATTCGAAACCGGTCAGTTTTCTAAAATGTAAAAAACTGGTTAGCCGGTTTCGGTTTTTCGAATAGACTAATTGCCAGATTGGAAACATTGAGGGATTTTTATCGGGTATTCTTGTGATCTATTTTTTGGACCCACTTCAAAATCTGTAAAACATCTCTATTCGGATTTTATCGCAGTTTCTAGTACGAAATGTAACACTCAAACTCAAAATAGTTTTGTAGAACTTCCTTAATTTTCATCACGTTTTCTATGTCTCCTAGTAAAACTGTACGGGAAAAATATCGACAATTTACCTGTCCTTGATTTATGATTTGATCCCCAAACCATTTAAAACTATCACTTCAGTGTCGATCTATTTATAGAATAATTTATTTTTTATAGATTAAAAACATTTAAACCGCTAATCCGCGGTTTGAGCTCACACTTTACTGTAACATTTCAACCACAAGTCATCGTTATGAATTTTGCTGCTGCCATTTCTCCATAATTGTCCATAAATAAAGTCTAAGTTCATTGCTTTCATCAATCAATTTTTAGGGCGTTGCAGGTCCTAAAAGTCTTGTTTATTTTCTCGCAGAAGCATAATTGCCACAAAATTTTAAAGACTCTTGTTATATTTCTTTAAATATTCGAAAATCAACATTTTGCTTTGTATGGGAGTATCGCTCCCCCTGGATCTACCCGTCCAAGGAGGAAGTAGTTGGAACCAAATTTGAGATATTCTTTGATATTCGAAAATCAATATTTTATTTGTAAAGAGCGTACCCCTCCCCCTGGTCCTATCCGTCCTACGTTTTGTCCAGTATAACAGTTCCATGAGGAGAGCCTAATTTGAGAACTCTATAGAAATTTTTTTAAAGTCTATGTTTTGGAGTCATACATACATACATACATACATACATACATACATACATACATACATACATACATACGCACATACATACATACATACATACATACATACATACATACATACATACATACATACATACAAACATAAGCACATACATACATACATATATACATACATACATACATACATACATACATACATACATACAACATACCATACATACATACATTCATACATACATCATTCATACAAACATACATCTAATAATTTTGATCAGAATTATTAGCAAATTTAAAATACTGTGGGACGATTATGGCAGCTAAGCTTACCGGGTGTTTTATGTGGGTTTTAAACAAATTTTCCATTAATAAAATGTAAACTATTCAAGATCTCCTACGCAATTGAGAATTTTTTTAATTCAAAATAAAATTGCAATTAATGCTTAATTAGCGTTAAGGTACTTGAAATATATATTAATTCTGCGAATGAATAAAATTATAATAAATATTTCTGAATTATTTAGTTGTTAATTGAGAAGTGCTAATTTATTCAAATCAATGAAAAAGAGTTGTCATGGGACAAATTTAGATCATTTTGAATTCATTTTAAAATATTTAAATTACCAATAAAGAGCATAATTAAAGAGGAAATTATGTAACATAACCTAAAAATATGAAATGTAAAAAAATGTTATCGATAACAAGTTAGAATCACTTTTGATAGATATAATAAATCTTTAATTATCACTTTTATTTTCTATGATTTTTCAAGTATCCAGATGATTCATTTTAATTGATTTAAAATGACTCTTTTTTTTCCGATTATTTATTTATTTATTTAGAGATTTTATTAATTTTTATTATCATTTCAAGTTTATTCAACATAAGAAGAGTTTTTATTTATTTATTGTAAAAAATATAATTTATAGTTGATTTATCGATATTTGTTTTATTAATAGAGGGAGTGTGATTGAAAAATTCCTAACAAACGTTTTTCATTAAAACGTTTAATTTTATATTTGAAATCAAATTGATTATAATGAGTGATCAGAAAAAAGTTACTAAATATTTTCAAGAAAACCCAACTTGGTTCTACAAAAAGTTGGCCAAGCTTTCAAAGGTCTGGTTAAACGGTTTTTGCATTTCAGAAAACCGACCAAATTCGAATAATTTTAATTTTCGAATTATTCGATATGTCGGGATTTTAAGTCGGTTAACGGGGTTTCGAAATAAAAGTCATTTTAAGTTTTTCACTAAAATATTTTGCTCCATTTTTTCATATTCCGCCATGACTGGGTACATACACAATTTTTCATTCCGTATGCTACACGAGCAAATTATTTTTATATACTCTGAATCGATTTTGCTATCTCCGTCTGTTTCAGACATAATTACGTCAATAAAAATAGATAAAAGAGTTTCTGAAGAGTTTTTATCCATCATTAAGGAGCATCCATTTTAAGGTAAAGATACCATAAACTTTTATAACCCACTTATTTAGGACATTTTACAGTCCATGGATTATTTGATGAAATTTTTTACACATGATTATTTTTATATAAGAACAAATCCTACACAATTTGATTATGATGGAACCATTATCTCATCTTTATTCCACATAAAGATCATATCACGATAAATAATAAAATTTTCTATAAATTTATGACAATCAAACAAAAGCCGATTAACCGGTTTTTGACATAAAATCGTATTCGAAAACAGGTGTTTTGAAAATATAATTTCTTTTGAATACGTTTGTCTGCCGTCAAACTATTTGTCCGTTGATATAAAACCTGGTTCAGGTAGAAGGAATGTTTTACATGCTGTTTCTGAAGCCAAAAGATGGAAGACATTTTTTAAAGGAGCTCTAAACAAAGCTTCGGTAGGAAAGCGGTCTAGTTAGCTTAGTGCTCGAATTATTTAGTTCGAAAAGTTTCGAACTTTCGAATTAGTTCGAATTAAAAGTTCGAAATTGCGATGGCCACCTGTGTTAAAAAGCTCTGTAAAAACGTTAATGGAAGGGTTTCTGAAAAATGTTCAACATTTCATCACTTGTGATTAAAATTATAAAAATAAAATCAAATAAAATTATTAAAACTGTTGGTGTAGAGGTTTTGTTTTTATTAACATATATGTATGTTAAGAACTTATCGATTTCACTCCTTAAAACAACAACAACAAAAATCAAAGTGCAGTAACAATTTTATTCTAAAATTAATTGAAGGTTAAACAATTGTTTTCTATGAAAATGGAAAATAATAATACAAACAACAACAAATGAAATTGCAATTCAAGTGATTTTTTTTTTGTTGTTTTCATTTTTCTCCTTTTTGCTCTAATTGTTTTTTAAAGCATTTTGTATCAGAAATCGAAGTTAATTAAAAAAAATAAGTAAGAATGTTATGTTCAACTAAGCCGAATCTTTAACACCCTACACCTACACATGCGTGTGAAGTAAATACATTATGTTTCGTATAGACACACTAACACATTTACTTACAAACGTATAAATTTTTCTTAAATAAAATCAGGAACATTAAATGAGTTATAAAATTTATTATGTTTTTG
Source organism: Cochliomyia hominivorax (assembly GCA_004302925.2). Taxonomy (NCBI): domain Eukaryota; kingdom Metazoa; phylum Arthropoda; class Insecta; order Diptera; family Calliphoridae; genus Cochliomyia; species Cochliomyia hominivorax. The sequence continues at coordinate 120,023,170 of PYHX02000467.1, read as the reverse complement.
TCTTTAACTCTTTTTTCTTCTGAACAAATTTTGATAATTTTTGGAATGATAATGTAGTTTATATAACTTAATATTATGGCAAAATTTCATTCTAATTTGTCCATTTATTGTTCTTCGTTTAAACATAGAGGTTGTCTCAGATATTGTTCTATATCTTTTAATACACTGAAACAATTTTGCTGATTTTAATTAGGAAACTTCATAGGACTTTAACTAATATTTTGGCTAAATTTCTGTCAATTTTTGTGGATGTGAGCGTGACAACAATGGAGAAAGCCGAACAGACAGATGGTCATAGGTAAACTGATTCAGATTTTGATTTGATGCAAGAATATATATACATTATGACGTCTTACATGATTCCTGTTTAGCGTTAATATCCTCTTTTTACCACTTGTGGTGGTGTAGAGGGGATAATTAATTAAATTCATGTTAAATTGCAAAAATATTTATTTTGTAATTTAATTTTTACCATAAAATAAATTTTTGAAACTTTTTTTTTTCTCGTTACAAACATTTAAAAAACATTCTTTTTGTATTTTCTTTTCTTTTTTCATGCTCTTTTTACACTTCTTTTCTTTTGATAAATTTTTTAACTGAAATTTAAATTTTTTCTGAATTAATTTAAATCAATTGTTTTTTTTTTTCATTGTTTTTTATTTTTTTATTTTTTTAACAACCTTGAAAATTATTTATTCACACAATTGTTATGATGTTTGTTTTTATAATTTCAAAACAAAATAAAATTCAAACTAAAAAAATAAACTTCAATGAAAATGCAAAATAAAAATAATAATTTTTTTTATAATTTAACACTTAAAATCATTCATCTAAACGGATTTCTAACTCCCAAAAATGTTTTAATAAAAATAAATTAATAATAATTTTAAGCGTTTCAAATCAATTTTGAAATATTTTTTTTGTTTAATTTTCAAAACGGATTTTGTTAATTTTGAAATTATTTTCAAATATTTAAAAGGAATTAAAATTTGAAAATAAAATTTTATATACACAAAAAGTTTTCAAAACATAAAAGTTCATTCACTGAATTAATCCAAATTTTCAAAATTTGTTTACCATGATGACATCCAATGCTGCCATATTTTGCATAATTTTTGCAATAATTAGTGAATAATCAAATCCGTAAACTAGACTAAAGTCTAATATCTAAAGCAGTCGGTAAACTAGTTTATAAACTGGACTTAAAATTAGTTTGTAAATCTGAATACAAACTAAAGTTCAGTATTTAAATTAAATGAGAGTCTTGTGTATTAACGAGACTAAGAGCCAGTCTAGTCTAAAATCTAACCTAAAAACTAGACTAAGAACTAGTCTATAAAGTTGAATATAAACTTACTATAAATCACATTTTAACCAAAGTCGAGTTTATAAATTAGAGTAAATTATAGAGTATAAACTAGACTAACTCTAGAGTATAAATTTAATTAAAGTCTAGTGCATAAACTAGACTAAAGTCTAGTCTATAAACTAAAGTTTATTCTATAAACCTGCTATACAAACTTCATGTGTATAAACTGGAATAAAGCTTAGACTATCAATTAGACTTAAATCTAGTCTATAAAGTAGACTAATGTCTTCTGAACAAACTAAATAGACCAAAGTTTAGTCTATAAAGTAGATTTAGTGTATAAACTAGACTAAAGTTAAGTCTATCAACTAGACTAAAATCTACTTTTTAAAGTTGACTAATTTCTACTCTATAAACTAACTAGACTAAAGTAAAATCTATAAACTATACTAAAGTCTAGTCTAAAAAGTAGACTATAGTCAAGTCTATAAAATAGACTAAAGTCTAATCTTTACACTTTACTAAAGTCTAATCTAAGGAGTGAGTTCGAAAAACTCTAACATACATATGTGTTATATTAAAGCTTTAATCGCTAGTGATAAAATTTTGATCCTTGATTAGCTTCTTTTCCGTAACTGCACATTGCTTGTCTCCAGCCTTGAGAATCTTCCAGGACGTATGTTTAATCATCCATTATGCAACAAGAATATTTTTTTAGAAAACTTGACTTCAATTTCTGCGCTCTGTTTCTGGCCTCTTAATTTTTTACACCGCTCCTGTCAATAACTTTTTTAGTCTTGTATGTTATGAACTTGCTATATCATTAGCTTTATCAAAAAGTTCCTACCGGATGTGTTGGGAGCTCATTTGAAAATGCTTTCTCTTTGTTTGCCTTTAGTAACATCATGTGGACAATTTCTTTTCTATCAAAGGTTAAGTTCTCCTGGTGCTGTTTAATAACAATGGAAGCAGTTTGACCTTTGAATGCTCCTTTTAAACTAGACTCAAGTATGGAGTGTAAATTAGACTAAAATCTGGTCTATAAACTAGACTACAGTTTAGACTAAAAATAGAATAACTTGAAGTCTAAAATTATACTAAATTCTAGTCTAAAACTAAAATTAATTCTAGTCTAAAAACTAAACTTAATTCTAGTCTAAAAACTAGACTATAGTCTAAATTAAGAACTAATCTAAAGTCTTATCTATTAACTAGACTAAATTCTAGTCTTTCTATGCTTGAAAATGTCTTGCATTATGGTCGGACCACCCTAATAATGTAAAAACTTTTTAATTTCTTTAATTAAAAAAAAAAATGATTTTGTTGTTGTTGTTGCGGGTGCAATAAAATTGCGTTTTCTGCAACAAAAAAATTTCATCTAACAAAGTTGCATTGTTAAATATACATTTTTTACATAAAATTAATTTTTTTTTATTAAAAAATAATAAAACAAATAAAATAATAAATATTGTTCATGTTATAAATATTTTTTTCAAACTTTGCATGAGTTTTATAAAAAAAAAAAAAAAAAAAAAAAAACAAAATTTAATTAGTTTAATTGTTAAACAATTAAATTACAAGTAATTAAATTAGATTCATTCAGCTTCATTAAAATTACAACATTAAAATAATAAAAATTAATAAAAAAAAATAAATAAACTTAAATATCTCAAATAATGATTAATGGATCTCGGAATATCATTTGGAAAGAAGAAACACGACTTTAATTATTTCACTGAAAATTAATCATTTAATTTATTGAAAAATGTTTTTTAATGCGTTCAATTCATGAATTCATTTTAAATTTTAATAAATAAATTAAGAATTAAATGTTTTTTTGTTTTTGTTCATAATTTGTTAAATTAAATGATCAAACAAATTTTTAATTTTTTATGCTTCTTCTATTGAAATTTCAGAAATTAATTGTGTGTTAAACATTTTGTATGTCGGTTTTTTTTTGCTTGAAAAAAGTATCATTTCTTCCTGTATTTTTTGTACTTTTAGATTTCAATTTGTTGTTATTTGTCATCTGTTTTTGTATTGTCATTTAGAGATTAACCTATTTCCTTTCCGAAACCTTAAACATTCATAAATTTATTTAATTACAATGACAGAACACAATAAATGACAATGACTGAGGAAAAATTTTCTAAATTTTTTTATAACTTTTTATTTAAAAGTTATAAAAAACAATTAATTTGTGTTGAGGGTTGCCATGTATTTAAGTTAAGCGAATATGCAAAATATAGGTCCATGTTTTAACTATTATAACAGATTACAAATTAGTCTTTAGTCTAGTTTTTTCGACTAGACTTTAGTCTAGTTTTCTAAACTATACTTTAGTCTTGTTTTCTAAACTAGACTTTAGTCTAGTTTTCTAGACTACACTTTAGTCTAGTTTTCTAGACTACACTTTAGTCTAGTTTTCTAGACTACACTTTAGTCTAGTTTTCTAGACTAGACTTTAGTCTAGTTTTCTAGACTAGACTTTAGTCTAGTTTTCTAGAGCAGACTTTAGTCTAGTTTTCTAGACTAGTCTTGTTTTCTAAACTAGACTTTAGTCTAGTTTTCTAAACTAGACTTTAGTCTAGTTTTCTAAACTAGACTTTAGTCTAGTTTTCTAAACTAGACTTTAGTCTAGTTTTCTAAACTAGACTTTAGTCTAGTTTTCTAAACTAGACTTTAGTCTAGTTTTCTAAACTAGACTTTAGTCTAGTTTTAACTACTTAGTTTAACTAGACTTTAGTCTAGTTTTCTAAACTAGACTTTAGTCTAGTTTTCTAAACTAGACTTTAGTCTAGTTTTCTAAACTAGACTTTAGTCTAGTTTTCTAAACTAGACTTTAGTCTAGTTTTCTAAACTAGACTTTAGTCTAGTTTTCTAAACTAGACTTTAGTCTAGTTTTCTAAACTAGACTTAGTCTAGTTTTCTAGACTAGACTTTAGTCTAGTTTTCTAGACTAGACTTTAGTCTAGTTTTCTAGACTAGACTTTAGTCTAGTTTTCTAAACTAGACTTTAGTCTAGTTTTCTAGACTAGACTTTAGTCTAGTTTTCTAGACTAGACTTTAGTCTAGTTTTCTAGACTAGACTTTAGTCTAGTTTTCTAGACTAGACTTTAGTCTAGTTTTCTAACTAGACTTTAGATCTAGTTTAGTCTAGTTTTCTAGACTAGACTTTAGTCTAGTTTCTAACTAACTTAGTCTAGTTAGTCTAGACTAAAATAGGAAATTTAAGGAAATTTGAGTTTTAGTGAAACATTTTAATTTTTAGGAGAAAAAATTTAAATAATTTTTAATTAAAATTCATAATTTTAATTTAATTTACTCTTTAGTATAAAAAGAGTATAATTTTCATTATACTCTTTTCCACAAAAAAACATCAACATATGTTTTTATATTTATTTTTATATTTTATCTTAAAAAATTATGTCTTTTTTATTTATTGTTGCTTTTTTATCAATAAATAATTATTTTGTTATAATTTTTTAACAAAAATTCTAACAAAAATTAACAAAAACTTGAAATTATTTAAGTAAATAATTTAATCTGGAGAAAAAATTACGAAATGATTATTTAACATGTTTTTTCGTTCTTTTGCACTTTTTGATAGAAATGAATATAAATAAGGGCGCTACCTTCACTTATTTGTATTATAAATTAACAAATAACTTTATTTGCTCAATAATTTTTGGAAAACAACTTTATTTATTTTTTGGCAACAATTTTGTTTTTGTTAAACAATTTTGTGAATTGATAACTTTATTTACACAAAATTTTGGTGATTTTTATGAAAATGGAGGAAAATTTAATTATTTAGAACACGTTTTAAGATCTATTTTTATCATCATTTTTGTAATAAATAAATGAAAATTGTAAAATTCATTCTTTTTTTGTTTGAGTTTAAAAAAAAAAAGAAAATGACCCCCGTATTGAATTCAGTAAATATCATCAGTTCCTTTTCGTAACCACAAAACCACAAGAGTGATTTATACAAAATAAAACAACAAAACAAAATAAAGTACAACCAACAACATTCACTCATCCATTTATCCTCCTCATCCATAGAGAGATCGTAAGAGATTAATGTTCTTTTAAAGACATATTTTCTTTTTATACCCTCCACCACCACAAGTGGTGAAGAGGGTATATTAACATTGTTATTCTGTGTGTCATGCTAAGAAGGAATCATCTCAGACCCCATAAAGTATATGTATTCTTGCATCATATCGAAATCTGAGTCGATAAATCTATGTCCGTTGGTCTATTGTTGACACGCCAACATGCACAATAATTGTTAGAGCTCAATGAAATTTGTCCTTAGTATTTTTCTTTAGTCCTGAGAAGTATTCTATTTAAGACCACCAAAATCGTTTCAGTATATTAAAAGTTATAGAACGATATCTGAGGCAACCTCTTAGTTCAAGTTTCATAAAGTTTCATAAATTATAAATCGACAAAATAGTTTATGACTCATATGTGTGTAAATACGACACATAACGTATTTACTTCACACATATTTGTAGTGGAGGGTATTGAAGATTCGACATAGACGAATTCTTACTCGTTTTCTATTCGGGATACAAAAATTTTATTCGAATTTGTTCGAATAAGTTTCTTGATTTTTTTTCTTCGAAATCTTCTATTTTTATAGCAACTGAGAAATATAGATTTTTTTTCATTTTCGTCTTGAGAGAAAAAGAAATCGTGTAATAAGAAAAAGAAAAACAAGGAGAAGAAGAAGAAAAATAAGTTTTCAATTTCATTGCAAGAAGAACAACAACCCACTTATGGGTCGTTGGTTTGGTGGGTTGTTAGTTGGTCTGATAGTTTGTATCTCTTGCCGTTTGTTGTTGTTGTTGTTTTTGTATTTACTAACACATGTTTTATATTCATTTCATTTTTTTTGTTGTTTTTGTTGTTCTTTTTTTTCAAATTCACAGTGGGGGAATATAATTGTTGTTTATTTTTTTATGAGTTTGAAAAAAAATCACTTTAAAATAATTCGATCTCTCAAGAATCTGAAATAAAAAGTGAGAAAAAACATATCGATAAAATGTTATATGTGAATGTGAATATTTAGACTAGATTTTAGGAATTTTTGTTGTTGTTTTTTTTTATAAAAAATTAATTAAATTGATGAAAACGTTTAATTGGCATTAAAAGGTGGAAAGAAGAAATTAATTTTGTTTTAATTTTTTATTATTTAATCAAAAAATTTTCATATATTGGATATGCAAGTTAATAATGCCGTTATTAGAAAGTCTCTAATTAGCCACTAGTTTCTTCTATCTTTCTGGCAGTGTATGGATTGGATTTCGCATCAAATGAAGTGCTCAGTTAAGGGATAAAGAATAAAAGAAGTCAATTTGTCATAAAATGTTATATAAATCTGATGTTGAAAGTCAAAGAAATCGAATCAAATTTTTTCGGCATTTTTTCCGAAAAGCCTAATATATTTATACACACACACTCAATGAAATGTTGAGTTATCACGTGATCCAATTTCAACAGTTCATAATAAAAAACCCTTCTGATTTCATCAAATACAGGACATTGATTGGCGTGACATCTGACAATATGCTGGGGGTTATTTTAAGGTATTCGATGTTTGATTGAAAAGTGTTAAAGCATTATTCCCGGTTTAAATTTATTAAAGATCCAAATTCTTAATTAATGTATGTAATCCAATGTTTTTGAAGATAAGATGTATTAATTTGATTATTCTCTTCAAACTAACCAAATAATTGTTTTTATAATTGATCCTCTGTAATTTTCCCGTCCCAAAGATTCCAATATTCAAAATTATCTTCATTATTTCCTGACTTGAATCCATTAGTGTTCAGCTTTTTTTACTTGTTTCTATTCTTGTTATTTCTAGCGAAATTATCACTTTTAAATCGCACATGCTGTCGATCACAAGTTTTTTAAATTAGTGGATATTTAAGCCATAAAATTCGATTGTGTCACTTGCAATGATCTTAGCAATCTCCTCCTTTCTGTGTCGATCAGGTTTTTCATTGTTGTCCCTAGTGAAATCACCATTTTTAAATCGCCCACACTATCGATCACAAGTTTTTGGAGTAAGTACACGGTATTCAATAATTCTTATTCGCCTTTCTTTCGAAAGAAGCGAGATTATCCGATTTCCTGAGTCAATTTGAGCTTGTCAGTACCTCCGTCTCGCTGGCTGTACATGTAAAACTTTTTCGCAAACTACAGGTCGCCGGTTTGGAAAATATCTTAATGAAATTTGACATGTACTATTAATTTGGTGCAATGACAATGCCTATTGAAATAAGTTATGATCGGTCCAATATTTTGTATAGGTCCCATACAAATGTCCCCCTGGAATGGGCTAAAATTCGAAATACAAAACTATTTTATCAAAATTTTGCGAGAATAAGTCTTATTATATTCTAAAATAATGTGACAGATTATAAGTCGGTCCATTATTTTCTCATAGGCCCCATACAACCACCCTTCCAAATATCACTTTGAAACTCATAAATCGTATATATACGTGGATATTGTGAAAATATTAAGTCAAATTAAGGAAATATAAGCCAAAACCACTGGTTCAGTCCATAATTTTTTCCAATTCACATTTAACCCTTTTAAAACGCTTTAAAATTTCCAATAACAATTAATATCTTAATAATATTTCCTTGCAGTCATTTACAACCAACAATGTGATGTAGGGTATTACATAGTCGGGCTTGAACGAATATAATAATTTCACTTGTAAAAATACATCTTTTCATTATTGACCCCCCATGAATTATTTATTTATTTATTTCAAAAAACCCCAAATTTTTATATCATAATTTTCATCACAAATTACTCTCACTTTTATGCTTAAACGCTAAACTCATCAAATATATTATCAATAATTAAAAATTATTAACGTTATTTCAAAATTGTGTCATTTTGATTAAAAAATTTTGCCAAAAAAGAAAATTGTAAACAGAAAATATCAAATATCATGTAATTTAAGCTTTCAAACATAATATAATTAGATAATATACCAAACACATGTTTATTTATGCACACACACACACAGATATAACTGTGCACAGATACATGTACAGAAATAAATTAAGTTCATCTTCTCTGTTTTTTTTTACAAAAATTTAATTTACATAACATAAATGATATACAAAAATAAAGATACAGAATATAATAGATTTGATTATATTTAACTAAATAAAATACGAGGTTAATACGAAAATTACTTTGTGTAAACTTTTCCGAAAATTTGTTAACATGTGTCTTAAAGTTGGTTATGAACAAAATGATTTTTCCAAACTAAATTTTATTTTTTATCTTATTTCAAAGGACTTATGAAAATTTTCATTTTCGGAAAACCGGTTTTCAAGTTATTCGAAAAATGGACTTTTCAAAAAAAAAAAACGTATTCAAAAGCGGTTTTGTATATATTGTGAAATGGCCTCAAGATTTATAATGTTTATATAATCTCGTTTATTGTAGAATTCACAAAAATGCAGCAGTTATCCGACTAAATAAAACCGGCATGTCGAATAATTGGACAATAGAAATTATTCAATACCGGTCGGTTTTCTGAAATGCAACAGTATCTGTTTTCACTTTTTTTGCGGTACATACAGTGGAGTCCCACATCATTTTTAATAATTCGATTCGTAGGCTTTTGAGAAGCATTTACCGGATAAAATTTTATTTATTTGGGAGACTTTTAGCTGGCATCATGTCATATATATTTATACGAACAGAATCTGAACAACCTACTCGGTGACAGCATTCAGATGAAGAAGTGATGACTCACAAGAAATCATTTTTAATATATCAGCCTTTTTCATAGCCTCTTTGACGTCAAAAAAAATTCTCACACAATTCTTCTGGTTGCGCCCACCTTAATTGAAAAAAAGCGGAATGACTTAAAGAAATGTTTGGTTATGAAAATGTTTTGATTTAAAAAATTCACTTTATTTGTTAAAAGAAAGTAAGAAAAAGTGTGAATTTGTTTTATGATTTTAAACTACAAAAAATGTCCTTTAACCCCAAATTTGGTTAAAAATAATGATATTTGATTGATATCTTATAAGAAGAAAATATTAATTCATAAAACATTTTTTCAATATCAAATAGGTGAAACAGACTTTGTTTTGCGACTTCAGTTGCTAATGAACTTTCTACACACAGAAATAAACATGAAGCAAAATCAATGTTGAACATAGTTGATTCGAGATTGAATAATTTTTTTTCATTAAGTTTCAGTCAAATGTTATTACTTTTGTGGTGAAATAATATTGTACACATTAGAATCTTTCGATAGTAACAAGGAAACATTTTTTAAATTACTTTCAAGTAGTGAAATTTCAAAAATATTCTCGAGAAACTGTACTTTACTGTGAAATAATGTTAAATTAACATTTTTTATCTATGAAACAAAATCATAAAAGAAAAAAGTTAAATTATTTCTATTTTAATTAATTTTACATTGATTTTTTTCTGTGTGTATTGATCTTAAAAAATTGTTAATAAATCTGGCATAATCAAGCACGATTCTCTTATGTGGTGATGCGATGCTATAACACTTTCGCAAACGAATGTTCTGTACTTTATTAACGACATTTTTATTTAAACATCATTTTCTGTCTGCCCTCGTATTATTTTAAAGATCAAAACTATTTTACATACATGTCAACAACAAAAATAAATAGACAAATGAAATACAACAACACACACACAAATACATAAACAATTTGACATACAATCAAAGTTTAACAAACTCATTTAAAGATCATTTCTTGTCTCTCACTCTTTGTTGTTAACTTTTTTTACATTTTTGTTTACCCTCCACCACCACAAGTGATGAAGAGAGTATATTAACTTTGTCATTTCGTATGTAACGCTAAGAAGAAATCATCTCAGATCTCATAATGTGTATATATTCTAGCATTAAATCAAGATTTGAGTCGATTTAGCTATGTCTGCCTGTCTGTCAGTCCGTCTGTCTGTTATTGGCATGTTCACATCCACAATAACTGATGGAGCTTAATGCAATTTTTGTCTGATTATTTGTTTTAGTCCTGAGAAGTGTCTTATTAAAAAAGTGCAAAATCGGTTGAGTAAATTAAAAGATATAGACCGATATCTGTGATAACCTCTAAGATTAATCGAAGAACTTTCGTAAATTATAAATCGACAAATTAGAATAAAAATTTTGCCATAATTTGACGTTATAAATACTTCATTATTATTTCAAAAATTATTAATCGGTTCAGTAGAAGAAAAAGTTATAGCCATTTGGTGCTTCCTGTACTGCAATTCCGTAACTTTTTAAGTTAACTACCGATAACGATTAACGATATTTCCATTCTTTATATATGAATGAAAACATTATTATAGATCAGCTTATATATCCTCACAATGTTGACTATAAGAAAGTGATAATTATGCGATACCAGCCACACAGGAAAATATGCGATCTCTTTACATTTTATAATTGGATCAATTAAAGAAATATTGTAATTATTAAAACTGCTAATTTGCGACATTAAGTTAATGGCCACATACTGCTTATACTACTAATAGTTTTTGACGACTGTCCCATCTAGTTATCCAGCACCCTAAAGAGGGACACCAGTATTCAATGTACTTAGGTTATGGCTAATAACTTCGTCTCTATTAATTCTTCAAAAGTGTTATTTAAGTGAATAAATTTCTTAACATTTTGCTTTATATTTTGTGGTCGTGGAATACGACTACTTATGAACCTAAAGTCTTCACTGACCCCTTAAAATACATTTAGTGGCTATAAAGTGTTTGAATGTATTAGGGTTTGTTATCGGACTGTATCCTAAAAAGAATTTAATTGTTTATTTTGAACCGCTGACATTTGGCTAAGAGAAAAATCTAACTGTTTCCCAACAGAGCTATGAAAAAAGGATCGAAATACGTATATACGTTAATTGCTCATAAAATATATTTGCGGTAACCATAAACGAGAAGCAACATACTATTGTTATTAGATATTGTCACCGTAACTAAAAGTTTGTTTATTCGCTTTGTGATTTTGTATTAATAACAATAGTTTTTTATCCCCACTTAATTTATTGTTATCGCCACTAAAAATATTATTATCGCCACTAAAAACATTGTTATGCCAATAAAATATATTATTAGTTCAATAATTTTTTTATCGTATTATTTTTTTATTGAATACAAATATCTTCAAATCAAATATTTTTATATACTTCTCATTATAAACATTCCATTGGAAAATAAGTAAACATTATTGGAAATATTTCTGTCATATAATTTTATTTATTTTAATTTCCTAATTTCTGATTTATAAATAATAATTTTCCATCTTAACACAAATTGTAAAAAATATATATTTGTTGATATTCAGTTGTCAGTAAACTGAAAATAATATTTAGTTCTAATAACAATAGTTTTTTCTTAAAACGAGCAGTTTAATAACAATAAAATTGTGATCAGTCAAACATACTGCGACCACAATTCTTTTTTGTTTTTATTTAATAAAAATCATTTTATTACAACAACGAAATTGTTATTAAATAAAATAATTTCAACTATTAACATGTTGGTGATAACAATAATGTTTGCCGCAAACATTAATATATGTTTGCGATGATCATATTGCAAAGTGACGTGTCTCTGCGTGTGATATGTTTAAGAAAAACTTGTATATATTGTTTACGTGTGTGAGTCTATATGTGAGTATGTCTGTTCGAAATATAACCTTATTACTTCACACGCACTTGTAGTGAAGGGTATTAAAGATTCGCATAGCCGAATGTAGCATTTCACTTGTTTATTTTATTTTTTTGAATTCTGTTTTAATCTCCCTCTCTTTGATTACAATTTCTTCATTTACACACATTTATTTAAACATTTTGCATTTTTTAGCGCGCGATTATTTTTTCTAGTTTTTTTATTTATTTTATTTTATTTTATTTATTTTATTTTATTTTTTGTTTTTTGCTTTTGTTATTTTATTTTTGACGAAAACTATAAATAAAAACAAAATGTTAGTTTTGTTTTTTAGTTGTAGTTATTGTTGTTGTTGCTATTTTGTTGTATCTATTACACATTTCCTATAAAGTTACATATAAACTTGAATTTATAACTTTTTGTTAAGATTTATTTTTTTTTAATTTTTTTGTTAATTTTTTAACATTTTTTTGTTTGTTATTGACCTTAACACGAGGTTTTTATTTGTTGTTTTGTATTTTGGTTTGCAATTTTTTTGGTGTTTTTTTTTTTTTTGTAATTCACATGATGCCATAAAAGCATCTTCAACAACAACAATAATAATAATATAATAATATTGATTTAAAATTTATTTTTTATTTCTTAAATAAACTAATTGAATTTTAAACTAAAATCGAACAAAAAAAAACAAGTAAGAATGTATAGTCGGTCAAACCCAACTATCTAATACCCTACACCACATTGTGGTTAAAAATGTTAGTTTTGAAAAATTAATAAACGACCCTCGTATGATTTAATTTTCTGTTTTATTCTTAAGTGTGTAGTACATTATTGAGAAGCAAAGATTTATGTTAAATTTACGCATTCAAACATGAATTTTTCTTGGAAATTTATATGAGAACTATAAAAAATATGGAAACGACCCTCGTATAATTTTGTAGATAAATTTTGCTTTTGTTTATTTTATATTGACCAGTTATCATTGCAATACCAAAGTCTTTGTGAGATTTATACCCTTCTAAGCGTTATTTGGAAGGAAGCTTGTATGGGATCTATGAGAAGTAATGGATCGATCTTTGCATAATTTGGCACATCGTTTTAGAACATCATAAACTTATTATTATCAAATTTAGTTAAGAATTTTATGACATTAAAACCCCATTCTCAGAAGAACATTCTGACCGAACATGGTCAATTTCAATAGGCTTCGTCCTTAGGCCAAATAATAATATGTTCCAACGTTTCCATGAACAGTAAGCCGGACAAACCGACGGACGGACATCGTTAAATTGACTCATAAAATGATTCTGAGTCGAACGTTAACGTTAAAGTGGATGTAACACGATCAACACAAAAGCATAATACAAACTTTGTTGGTGTAGGGTATAAAAACATTATTTAATTAAGAAACCGCATTACAAAAAATCATAATTATTTATTAAAATGTCAATTTGAAGAATGAATGCGATTGTATCACCACAAATCAGGTGGGTATAAACATATTGTCGATTTTTGTTGTTATACCCTACACTAACATAGGTGGTTGGGATATAATGCGTTTGTGTTTAAGTTTGTAACGCACAGAAAATATATTGCTACCATCACTGTTAAGTATACCGTTCGACTCAGAATCACTTTCTGAGTTGATTTTACGATATCCGCCCGTTCGTCTGGCTGGCTGTGGATGTAACCTTGTGACCAATTGCAGGTCGTAATATTTGAGATACCTTGATGAAACTTGGCATGTGCCATTATTTTGGTCCAAAGACGATGCTTTTTGAAATCGGTAATGTGGATCCATTATTTCACCTAGCCACCATATAAATGTTCCTCCCGGACTGATATATAATAATAATTAATAATATAATAATAATAATAATAATATTCTAAAATAAGTGCCAATTTATACGAGATCAGGACATTATTTTCATAATTCCCCATTAAAATAATTCTTTGAAGGGCTTAAATCTTATATATAAGCGAGTATTGTGATAAGAATTGGTCCAATTTAGATAAATATAAGCAAAAATCGAGGATCGGTACATAATTTCATCAAGACTTCGTGTTATCCCACTAGGGAAGTCCTTTTGAAGCGTACAAATCATACATATATATTATTACTAAAATACTCTTGCCACTCTTAAGCACAAATCGGAAAAATATATTTATACGAGGGTCAATCCTTATATTTGATAATTAACATTATGGACAACATGTGAGTGGGTTATTAAATAGTCGGACTTGATCGACTTTAACTTTACTTGCTTGAAAAATACATTCTATGATCAATTATGGACTGAGTTTGAAACGCGGATCTGAAACTTATACAAATCTTATTTGATGTAAATAATTTCATATTAAAACTTTTATAAGTTAATTTTTTTTCCCGGAAGGACATTTGCATAAGATAAACTAACATCAATATATTTCGTCTTTCGACCTAGAAAGTGTTTCTTACTCGTACTTTATACTTAAAGTGGCATGTGCTTTACATGTCACTTTTTAAGTGACGTTAGTCCCCTCTTAATTCATATTTTTCTTTATAGCATTACGGTTCTGTACCAAATGAAGTGTTTGGTTTTTGAGATTAAAAATAATTAAGCCATTTTCAGATTGATCGAAACATATGGTAGTCAAAAGAAGTGCTTCGTTTTGAGATCAAGTATGAATCAAGCAATTTTCAATCAAGTCAATTGGCAAATAAGAGCGTTTTTCGGCGTAGGTTTAGCATTGCATATGTCTTCCTGCGCTTGGGGTTTATCGAAATGTATCCGTTAGCAAAATCCAATAAAAATATAACACAAAAATGGTTCCAATTTTTTCGGACATGCGTAATAGACTTTCATCGATATGGAAGGCAATTGCCTTACTTTGAATATATCCAATATTCAAGTAGACAGGGGGAAATGACTTTTTATTGATTCGCTGCAAATATTATAGAGCAAAACTTCCAATTCCTTGATTAACTCAAAAGATCTTTTTGAATTGGTGATTCGAAATTTTTTGGATCGATTTTTTCATTTATTTTCTTTCTTAAAGCGAATTGTTTTCGATACTAAACCCGCATGGTAGTCTGGACCTTACTTAATAGTTCATATTACAAACACTCTTCAGATCCCTCATAATAAACTAGAACTCAAATAGATCTGAACTAGAACTTGGAAATGGAACATGAACTGAACAAGAATTTCAACTAGGAACTGAACCAGGAACTGAACCAGGATCTAAACTAAGAACCAATTTGTAAACTAAAGTAGGAACTGAAATTGAAGCTAAACTAGGAACCACTTTAGGAACTGAACTTAAAATCGATTAGGAACTAATATTGGAACTGAATTAGAAACTGAAGTTGGTGGAAGCACTCTCTAACAGTCAATAACTTGCAACAGTCCTTCTCTCTAATTAAAAAAAAGTTATCGCATTTAATTCCACAATTGTGTGTACTGACTAATATGTCTAAGAAATCAACATTATTAACTTGCATACCCAATATAATATACATAAGATTTTATATGAACGTACTTAAAAGCAGTTAAATATTTAAATGAATCTAAATTTAAATATAAGATCACATTATTAGGGTTTGATTTCGCTGAATGGAAAAACTAAATTTAATATCTATTAAAACACATTTAATAATTATTTAAATGACAAGTATAAGAGATGCATTAATTTAATTTTAATTGAAACATGCTGTTTTCAAATACTTATTATTTGAAAAAAGTTCGTTCCCACTGTTGATCGTTATTTTATTCCTTTAATTTTATTCAAGTCATCATTATAGATTTAGACATGTCTATGACAAATGTCTGTCAGTTTGTTTGGTATAAATGTATCAAGTATCAGCCCACATCGTTAAATATTTTCTTTCTCTCTCTTTCTCTCTCTATTCATTTAGAATCTTATAATGAGTAATTGCAGAATTAAATAAAAATAAAAATAATAATAAAATGAAGTGAATTTGTTTGAATTGTGTTTGAATTGTACTCGTTTCGATATCTTGACCTCACAATTGTATTAAGTTGTTCACATGCTTCCATTTACAAACAATTTTATAACTTGATTCATTATAAAGTTAAGTTTGCGGAATTAAAGTCATGTCAAAATGGATTTAATATTCTTTGAAGAGAACTGAAATATTTATCTTTGGAGATTAATTGAAATTCAAATGTCAATTGTTTCAATTCCAGTTACATATATTTTGGCAAAAATTTATATTTCAATTACAGTTAGATATTCACTTCACAAATACCAATACGTTTTTGTCAAAAGTGACATTTTACTTTGTACTTTTGGAAATCATAGAATGGTTCAGTTATAATACGTCATATTAATTGTGAGATACGGCAAATAATGAAATGAAAGAAATGTCAAATTAAATTGAAGTATAAAATATGACACAAAAACCTAATTTGACAGTTCTTTGTTGCAACATTTTCACAATTTTAATCATGGACTCCTCAAGAAAGCAATTGAACATATCGTAAATGTTATTGATGGAAATTTTTATTATAAATTTTACTTAAGACATTTAAAAATTTCTATTGGTTTAAGAGCTAAAGACATTTGCAGCGTCGCCAATATAAAAACTTTTGTTTTGGTTGGACCACGCATTATTTAACTTATTATACTCGTAGGAATTATATTTCACTCAAATAATACTGAACTAGAACTGAACTAGAACAGAGCTAGAACTGAACTACAACTGAACAAGAACTGAAATAGAACTAAACTAGAATGAACTAAAACTGAACTAGAACTGAACTAGAACTAAACTAGAATGAACTAAAACTGAACTAAAACTTAACTAAAACTGAACTAAAACTGAACTAGAACTGATCTAGAACTGAACTAAAACTGAACTAGAACTGAACTAGAACTAACATAGAACTGAACTGAACTAGTAACGAATTTGAAACTGAACTAAGAACCGATTTAAGAACTGAATTAGGAACTGAACTTTAAACCGCTTTAGGATTTAAAAGAAAACTAAAAAGAAGTGAATCAAAGCGAATTGTTCGGCTTTGACCATTACATTTAAGCAAAATCTGTGTGGGTATTTTGCGATGGCTCGGCAACTGAATTTGGACCTGTACTTGGAACTGAATTAAGAACTAAAATTAGAATTAGAATAGAAAGGAACTAGGAACGGAACTAAAAACTGATTTTGAAACTGAACAAGGAACTGCAACAGGAACCGCTTTAAGAACTGAATCCATTGCTCATAAACAAAACTGAGTGGGTATTTTGTGGAGTGCATGGCTCTACAAATTCTGTCTGCCCAAACTATTTAAAGTACTGTTATCTTTATATGTTTGAATAGTGAAATAAAACGATTCCGACGAATTTGAATGTTTGATGAGAGTTAAAAGGAATTTTGTTTAAAATTCACTGTAATTTTGTGAAACAATAAATTTTCATCACATGTCCAAAGAATTCTACTAACGAAAAAAGCTAACGAAAGAAAACCCTGGGATACTTTAAATATCCAAACAATTTAAATAATGATTTGAAAAAGTGTCATTCCGCGCGCAAAAAAAGAAAACGCTGTAATTTTCTGCAATAAATTTAAAATTGTCTCTTTTGAAGAAAATATTCAAACCTTTTAGTCAACTTATAAAAATAAGAGAAAAAACTATTTTTTTTTCTTACAATTTTAGCTAATTTATCTTTCTTCTCGAATGCAAGTGAAAGCGTTAAAAATTGTTGTTGTTTTGTTTTTTCCTTCATTTTCATTTTGTTTCAATTTCAGTTTTCTATTTTATTTTTCACATGTTTAATTTAATTTGAAATGCAACAAACAACCAATACAACGACTGTTATTTTATCCGACACTAAGTACCTTTGAGCGTAAATATTAGTTATAGAGCAACAGCAACAACAACAACAACAACAACAATAGTTGCAATTGCAAAATATCTGCGACATTGACTAAAAATATTCAATTTACAAAAAATAACAACC
This sequence comes from Cochliomyia hominivorax, assembly GCA_004302925.2. Classification (NCBI taxonomy): domain Eukaryota; kingdom Metazoa; phylum Arthropoda; class Insecta; order Diptera; family Calliphoridae; genus Cochliomyia; species Cochliomyia hominivorax. The sequence continues at coordinate 120,005,178 of PYHX02000467.1, read as the reverse complement.
AACAACAACTCATCCAATCCAAATTCAAAGTAAATACAACAACAACAATAATAACAACAACAACCTTTCTAATGCCACCGCCACTGCACCGTTTAGTTCAATGCAATTTGACTCTAAACTAGTTTCCAACATTTGCACTTGTCTCTTATGATTTGTCATCTCCTTAAAACTAAAACATGAAATATAATTTGACTGCCTTATAACGGACGGGATCAGGTACCATTTTGAAACTAGTACTTGTGAAAATTTTAATATGACAAAAATGAAAACATGATGTATTTTTGGAAGAGAAAATCCTAAAATTGTTTGCTGTGGGACCGACTTTTTAGATCAATGATTTTAATTTAAATAACTTGACTGGAATTATTTTCGACTTTGAAACTTCATGGTACATGATGTCGTTATACCAAGTGACAAGAGTGGCGCTTATAATTTAATTACGTAGACATTTTAATTATTTATGCCCACAAAATTGAATTCGCCTTTGAAAATCAATTAAATGAGACAAAATTCCGGTTATTGTCTTGCATTTAAATAGGATGCTAATTAGTTATATTAAATTAACTTAATGAAATAAATTAAAAACCAAAATATATAAATCAAAGTTCTAATATATTATAAAATCCCTGTTTCATATTATTATGCCCTCCTGAAATTACGAATTTGCCTGAATATTTGTTATGTCCTTTTTTTAAGAACTGACAATTTCGATTTAGTTTCCGTTGCAATTTTAAGTTTCATCTGTCCGATTTGCGTCGGTCCGATTTGCATCGTTTTGATGCAAACCACTAAAACGGTTGAATTTTTACTGCTGCATAGTGGATTACCATTTTTAGCATCACTAATAAAGCCGATCGTCACCTGTACGTTAAATTTTCAAATTGCGTGAATAAGGGAAATTCCATTCTCTTTATTATATAAGTGGTACTAAGGAACAAGTGTCTTGTTATGGTAAGAATGTAGAGTGTGATCTGCCAAAGTACATTAAGGACGAAAAAAATAGGTCAATGTAATAAGTTTGAAATCAAAATTAGATAAAACAAGAAAAAAAGCTGTTAATATAGGATGGACCCACTGGACTGCACCAACAATAGTAAGAACAATTTGCAAAAGAGACGGTGATAAAATTAAAAAAAATTA
>PYHX02000467.1:120000473-120003938 GCA_004302925.2 Cochliomyia hominivorax | reverse complement strand
TTAAACATAACATTTTATGGACAAACATAAATTTTTTTTATTGAACTTAAATTTGAAACATGAATTTTTTGTAAACAAAAAATATGAGTTCAATGATGATCAATATATTTTTCAGTGTACCACAATACACTGTGGTTCCAAAATGCTTTTTTTGGATATAATTCCGAAAATTTGGAACTAGTGTATATTTTAATGAGGCCGCATTTTAATAATAATGAGGTGTTTCCCGATCTATTTGAAGTAACACAAGAGTTTAGCCAGTCCAACGGACAAAGAATAGGCCTTTTAAGTGGGCCATCTCATGCTTATTTAAAACATGTTCAACATTTTTTTATGATTTTGTCATGTCATGATTTTTAGGACGAGCTCAAGGGACAAGGGGTGGACCACCGAATATAATCTCAAAATGCATAAATTAAAAAAAAATCTTTAAATGATTTTGAACATGTTTGTAATGCACAGAAGATAAAATGCTATCTAAAGTATACCTATCAATTTTTACTATTGTGGTCGAAGTGCAAAGATAGTTGATGATAGGTTACATACCACAGGTATCTTCCAAGATGTTTTTTACAAATATCTAATCGCAAGGAGGATAAAATCTCTTGAAACAAAGGATATGAAATCAAGTTTATCTCCCGTAAACTATTTTATTTCATGACAAAAAAAATTTTAAGAAAATCGGTCTATAATTTACCGTTGTTCCTATACAGATCGATTTCCATAAATAACTTTAAAGTATCTAAATAGAAAAAATAGTATTGTGGTAATAATTTCAATATTAAAGAGTAATACAATCACAAAATATCACAATAAGCTTTCCGAGGATCGGTCCATAATTTCCAATTGCCCTTAGAAAGTAATGAAAATCGACTAAAAAGGAATTTTATTTCCTTTATATGTGAGATTCATGAAAATAATTCAAATAATTATGTTATATTGAAACTAAAATCATAAAATCATATCATAAGAGGATCGGTCCATGCCTTCCTCTTAGTTTAGGGTGTTATATAACCGATCATTACCAACTATTACACATTCACTAGTTTAATTTTACAATTCTAAAAGAATTCGTAACCTAAGTTCATGTAAAGCAAATCCGAGGTCTTAAATGGAAACACTTTCCCCACTACACTGAAAATAAAATTATTATATTTTTTTAAAAAGAAATCTGGTTTTGATATTCTGTACATATCGTACCCATGACAATTTGATTTCCCTTCTGGAACTTTCCGAATCACTCTTAATCAAAACTTTACTTAACCGCAAACGTAAGTTTGGTGTTTGTGAAACGATTCGGAGAAGATTAAATTTCTAAATGATCTCCGAGAAGAGATAGAACCTCCTTAAAATACGATATCTGTTATTATTGACACAAACCATAGTAAAGACAAAAGCAAATTAAATTTTATATTATTTTCCCGGAATTTTCGTTTTATTTCTATTTTTTCACTTGATGAAATGATCATCGCAAGCGGAATAACTTTACGCAAAAAATTGTGTATGAAAATTACTTTTTCTACGTTTTCTTTTTGTTAAATAAAAATAATTATGAATTTTATTCTAAAACCTAAAACGAAACATGTTGAAAATTGAAGAAATATTCAATTAAGATCCATTTTTAACTGATAACGATAACAGTTCAAAACATTTATGTTTCCCCCTCAAAGTTAATATCTCTCTATAACTAAACGATAAGATATGAATAAAATAAAAGCGATATAAACAATATGGAAAAGAAATAATAAAAAAACAAAACAAAAAAAGTATCTCAAACACACATCCAAACACACACATGTGTGCATGATATTGTGAAATTATAAACAAAAACTGTTCGTACACAACAGAAAAAATCAATATAAATTAACTAAAATAAAATAATTTATTATTTTTCAAAAAAATATTATTTAACATTGTTTCCTAGTAAAACTGTTCATGAGAATATTCTTGAATTTTTACTACTTGAAATTTTAATACTTAAAATAAATTTTAAAATTTATTGTTGTATAATTTTATATATTAAAATCGCAAAATTCTTATATGTACAATATTATTTCACTGCAAACGTAAAAATTATCAATTATAAACTAAATAAAAATATGTGTTCAATCTTAAATCAACTATGTTCAATGTTGATTTCGCTTCATATTTTTTTCTGAGTGTAACAAAAATACAAAAAAAAATTAAAATTTAAAAAGAAAATTGTGGAAAAAATAAAATTTCATTTCACAGCCACAAGAAAAATAAATAAAATAAAATAAAATAAAAAATAGAAAAAAACTGATAAACAAAAAAGTGAGTTTAATGCCAATGAAAGTTATTTTAAATCTCGTTGTAGTACTGAATAACGAGTAACTAACTAAATGTCTATCAATCTATCTGTCTGTTAGTAAGTAAGTAAATAAGTACATGTGGCTAAAATTAACACTTTTTTATATAATAATTTTGGTTTTTAATTATTGCCTGACTGTCAGCCACTCAACCAGACCAAAACCATACATATTTCAGCCAGTCAGGCAGTTTGCTGACAAAGTATTTAATTTTGTTTTCTCTTGTGACTTAAATATTAAAATAAAACGAACAATCACCAAACACCAACCAACCAACCCGCAAACAAGCACACGTTAACTAAACGACGTTGGTTGGACGAACGTTTGGTTGGCTAACAAAACAGTTGTTATTATTGTGGCGTTGAAGTTGAATTTATGAATTATTGTAAAAGAGGGGTGAGGATAAGTGAATATGTGATATAATTTCTAGATTTCTTTAAATCTGTGACCGAATAATTATTTCATTTCAACTTTAACGACTTAAGATTTGATTTTCAGAGTATTGAAATTTTAATTATGGTAAATAATATTTAAACCAGAAACAAAATAACAAGTAAAATATATTGAGAAGTGAATAGAAACGTTTCATAATTTAAATATTTATACCCTACATCATACCATCATAGATGTAGGTATATAAGGGTATACAAATATTGCCACAGTCAGAACATGAAACGTTAATCTATGTCCGTCTGGCTGGCTTTCTTTCGGAGTTTCCTTTAGTGCGTCAAGGACGAAGCCTATTGATTGATAATGGTGCTAATCACGGTATTTTTTCTAAAAGGTAGTTTCACAAAATTTTTTCTTTTACTTCTCTTTAAACAAGGAGCCCCAAATCTCTCCACAGGAATTAGCTGCGGGCGGTTTGGAGGTGGGGAATGGAAAATGGGGTCTTAAAAAAAAAACAACGAAACATAGTGAAATCGATTCAAAATGTGATGTGTAAGAATTCATACTTTGGCGAATTTATAGAAATGAAGCTAAATATTTTATTAAAAAGCGATTAACCGACTAAAATAACCAGCATGTTGAATAATTCAAATGATCGGTTTTCCGAAATGCAAAAAAACCGGTTTACGGTTTCAGTTTTTGAATACACTAATGACCAAGTTGGTTTTTGTTGAAAATATTTAAT
>PYHX02000467.1:119945473-119997973 GCA_004302925.2 Cochliomyia hominivorax | reverse complement strand
CTATCTAATCTATCTATCTATCTATCTATCTATCTATCTATCTATCTATCTATCTATCTATCTATCTATCTATCTATCTGTCTAAATATCTATATATCTATCTGTTTGAAGTGTCGTTGGACATCAAATACAAATTTTCCAATCGCTATAATAATGTCGCTTAGAATCAAGACGAATATTTACCATAAAAAGTTATATCTAAAACCCTCTCAACTAACCAAAACAATATCGAAGCCGCATACTCAAGACGCCAAAGTAATTCTCTCTATTTAGTGGGATCAGGAAAGTGTGTGAAATTAAGCGCTATTAAATCGAATATAATGATCACTGGCGACCTCTATCAAAGACACTTGACTTATTTAAAAGTAAAAATAATAAGAAACAATAAAATATATGACAAGATTGACAAACTATCGTCATGACAGAGCTGAAATCCATGTTACTAGACTTGTCATGAAATATTTGCGAGTAAGGGAATAGTTTTAGCTCAAACGATTATTAGCTTCTCCCATTTGTTTCGTTCACGGGATAACGTCTTTATTGGGATGCGTTTCACTTCAGAACAGAGTATCGAAAATTGATTGGTTCGCTGGAATGCCTTTCACTTCAGGGCAGGGTATCAAAAATTGGTTTGATTTATTTTTTATCGCTGTAATCGTATCACAACGGACCTGTACCGAATTACAGACGATGATTGGTTTGAATAAAACTTTTAACTTTTAGTCCAAACCTTTGCCTGATTAACAATAATTTGTTAGCAATCAAAGGAAAAGAGGCGGGAAGAATAAATGGTAGGGTTTTGTTATTGCTCAGACCTTGGTCCGGCTAATTATTATTTGTTTTCACTTTATAGTATGCTATTCACTATTGTATTTATTGCAACAGAAGGTTTGGGAAAACAATCATCTCCTTAATCTTCTTGAAATAAGTTTAAGATTTTAAGAGATAAAAAAATTATTTCTATGAAATTCGCTTAAAATATTTTCTTATTTTTTAGTTGTATATTTTACCCGAAGCAAAGCGCTTCGGATAAAAGTTATTCGGGTATAACAAATAATTATCACAAATAACATTTGACAAATTACAATATTTTCTGTCAAATTCATTTTTATTTTTAATTATTTTTTTTTTATTGTTTTTAAGACTTCAGAAATGTTGCTGTAACAACTGTGATAAAAATGAACAAGGAGATTGGATGATTCTAAAAATAAGGCAAAAACAAAGATGAAGTGAATGACCAAACACAACATTAAAAGCAGCAGCAACATAAACTACAACAACAACAAGAAAAACAATAACAATTGGGGTTGCAAAAACAACTTGACAAGACAAAGAACATTTTTAGAAATCTTTACATGAAGAGAATAAAATAAAAAAAAATAAAAAAAACTTTATTTAGATTTGAAAAAAAAAAATGAAAACGAATTAAACACAAGAATTTTATTTATTTAATTGTTTATAGTTCTAAGGAAGACCCCACCCTTTTTTACAGAAATTGTTTATAGGAAAAATTTAATAAAAAAAACAACAAACTCTTTTTGTCTGTCCATATTATGGTTTATATGTTTGTGTGAATGTTTGTTTATGGGGGCAACTAAATAATAAATAAAGAAATAAATTCTTTTTTTTATAAAATAATAACAAATTAATTATGATATCAAATTACCAAATAAATATAAACTTTGTAATATTTTTTTTTTTTGTTGGAAGTTAATTAATATTATTTATTATATTTTCCTGTAATAAAGTAAAGTTAGTAGTTTAGTAGAGTTTCTCCTTTTCCGGGAATTTAAGAAAAAATCCTGGGAATTCCCGGGAATAAATTATACTTCCATATATTCTATAAAAATTAATAGTTTTCTAATGAAAATTAAAAACAATTAGGAATATTATATTCCGCTTTACTGAATCTTAAATATCGTCCATAATTTGATATTCATGAATTTCCGAAAAGAACATATTATTTGCGGATTTAATTGAAATACTTTAAATTTAAGTAATTTAATGAATACATAACCGTATTCTAGAGAGAAGCTGTAATTTAAATCTGATTTTCGAAATTATTTTCTCGTGTGGGAGCTATAATGGATTCCTTGGAAACACATATTTAAGATTTTTTCATCAACTTAAATTCTTTTCTAGAAATTGGAGAATTAAATATGAAGAGTTTTTTAATATTCCACACGATAGAGTTTTTTAAAGCTTAAAACACTTAATTCGTTTAAATAATAATATGGAATTGAACTATCTCATATGTGAGAGTTTTTATGCTTAAAAGCTTATTCTAAAAAAGGTCCTTGTAGTGGAGCTAGATCAGAACTATTCTATTAATCCGATTTAGATCAGATAAAGGTATGATATAGTTCTATTACATTTAAGTTTTAGTTCGTTATATTTCTGTTGAATTCAGTCTCAGATATCAGTCTATAATTATTTTTATATTGGAGCTATAAAGCAATTTTTAAATAGAAAGAATAACAAATTTCATTGACTTCTTCCTAATGGAGTTACACAAGGAGGCAATAAACCTTCTTCCCAATAGAAATTTCTTGAGATTTGCAAAAATAAATTTCCCGGGTTAATACCAAGAAAGTTTTCCCGTGGAGAAACCCTGTTGTTTAGTTTTAAAAGCTACTGCTGCTGCTGCAGTCTGTGAATCCAAAACTTTTAATTGTTTGAAAATCATCCCCAAAAATAAGGTAAAAATTTCTACCTTTTAAACTCTGGGATCTAAATCACGAACTAAAGATAAAAACATTTTGCAACAACAATTTTCATAGAATTTTACAGTAAATTGTGTTTATGGCAAAAAATAAAAAAAAAAAAACAAAACAAAAAAGTTTAGATAACAACACAAAATAACAACAACAACAATATGACCATCAATAGTGGAGTTAGTAAATGACTAAATTGCAACAAGAACAACATCTATACATTAATAAACTCATACAGATACAAACACCCTCTTTTAACATTTTGTTATTGTTATCCATCCATCCATCCATTCATACAACAACAAGAACAACAATAACAACACAAAGTAAATTCACGTCATCCATGCTTTTTTTATATTTTATCATTCTTTTTTTGTGTATTTTTTTAATTCTGATTCTTTCATATGTTATTTTTGTTTTTCTTTTAATAATTAATTTTTTATTTATATTTTAATTAATTTATTTCGCTTTAATTTTTTTTAATCCCAATATTTCTTCCTTTTTTTGGGTTAGAAAAAATTTAAGTTTTTTTACAAAATTTTTTATTCAGTTTTGGCTTTTTAACATATTTTTTCATATAACGCACACACACCACCGCACGGCACAGCACAACACAACACAAGACATCACATAATACACGCTTTAAGTTAACACAAAAGAAAAATTAACATTTTCATTTATCTTACATTTTTCCTTTTGGTTTCACAATTTATTTATTTGTTCTTAAAGATTCGACCTCAAGAAAGTATTTTCGGTCTTTGTGACTGTAAATTGCTTTTTTATGTAATTTTTCTTATTTCTTTTTCACTTAATGATTTGATTTTTTCTCAGTTGAAGAAAAAAAGTTAATTGAAATAGCTTTTTCTTTAATTCTTTCAGTATTCTTTCGTTTCGACCAAACACGTTCGTACTAATTGAAATTTGCTCTCGAACTGACGAAAATGTTGCAAAGTGAATACCGAGCGAATTCAAAAACATTAAACAGACAAAGCGAATTCTTCAGTTTTTATGTATGAAATTTGACTTTCATTGAATATGACTCACTTTTTTATACATGAAGTTTGACATTTAATGGTAAAAATCTTACCAAACAGCTGGTTGTCGATTTCTACTTATTCGCCCTAACTAGTGTTGCCACTAGTTTCTTCAAATACGGCGCAAGTGTTGCCATAACAAACCACTTTTATTTCATTATCTTATTCGATTTATTTTCAAAGAAAAATAATAAACAACAACAAAAGTTGTAAAGAAAAGAAAACTTATTATGTATCAATATTTTTCTTATCTGTAATTCTCTTCCTTCCACATTTAACGTTCTGAGAAATAATTGATCAGCAAGTTGTCAGAAATTCAAATTACAAAATTTAATTACTTTAATTTTTTATTTCTATTTACATCAATCAATCATCGTAACAAACATTCGTTCAATTAATTAATACTTATTTATTTTACTCGCACTTAAAAAAAAAACAAAATTTAAAACTAATGAGTGGCGGCACAAACGCCCGTTTAAAAAAACACCGACTTAGTCTCAACAAAAAAACATAAAATTAAACCAACCTCTGCCGTCGATGTGTGACCAGCACTATCAACTTTGCAACTTTAAATCAGGCGCCATTTTTAATCACAATTTTTTCTTCTGAATGTAAAAATTATATATTTAAAAAACGACAAGCGGCTCTAGTTTACGAGAAAAATAAAATTTTATAATTTTGCGCAAAAGTGGTTATGGATTAAACCCCGTTAGGCTCTGAGGCTCTGGTTTACGGGAAAAATCGACTTTTACAAAATTTTATAAATTTTTTAAAAAGTGATTATGGATTAAGCCCCCGTTGGCTCTAGCGGCTCTGGTTACGAGAAAAATCGACTTTTAAAAAATTTTATAAATTTTTTAAAAAAGTGATTATGAATTAAGCCCCGTTAGGCTCTAGCGGCTCTGGTTTACGAGAAAAATCGACTTTTACAAAATTTATAAATTTTCGAAAAAGTGATTATGGATTAAGCCCCATTAGGCTCTATCGGCTCTGGTTTACGAGAAAAATCAACTTTTACAAAATTTATAAATTTTTTAAAAAAGTGATTATGGATCAAGCCCCGTTAGGCTCTAGCGGCTCTAGTTTACTAGAAAAATCGATTTTTATAAATTTTATAAATTTTTTAAAAAAGTGATTATGATTAAGCCCCGATAAGCTCTAGCGGCTCTGGTTTAAGAGAAAAATCAATTTTTTATAAATTTCGAAAAAAGCTTATGGATTAAGCCCCGTTAGGCTCTAGCGGCTCTGGTTTACGAGAAAAATTAACTTTTATAAAATTTTATAAATTTTAGAAAAAGCGATTATGAATTAAGCCCCGTTAGGCTCTAGCGGCTCTGGTTTACGAGAAAAATCGACTTTTATAAAATTTTATAAATTTTCGAAAAAGTGATTATGGATTAAGCCCCATTAGGCTCTAGCGGCTCTGGTTTACGAGAAAAATCGACTTTTATAAAATTTTATAAATTTTTTAAAAAAGTGATTATGGATTAAGCCCCGTTAGGTTGTAGCGGCTCTGGTTTACGAGAAAAATCGACTTTTATAAAATTTTATAAATTTTCGAAAAAGTGATTATGAATTAAGCCCCGTTAGGCTCTAGCGGCTCTGGTTTACGAGAAATCGACTTTTATAAATTTTTATAAATTTTAAAAAAGTGATTATGGATTAAGCCCCGTTAGGTTGTAGCGGCTCTGGTTTACGAGAAAAATCGACTTTTATAAAATTTTATAAATTTTCGAAAAAGTGATTATGAATTAAGCCCCGTTAGGCTCTAGCGGCTCTAGTTTACGAGAAAAATCGACTTTTATAAAATTTATAAATTTTTTAAAAAAGTGATTATGGATTAAGCCCCGATAGGCTCTAGCGGCTCTGGTTTACGAGAAAATCAACTTTTATAAAATTTTATAAATTTTTGAAAAAGTGATTATGGATTAAGCCCCGATAAGGCTCTAGCGGCTCTGGTTTACGAGAAAAATCGACTTTTATAAAATTTTATAAATTTTCGAAAAAGTGATTATGGATTAAGCCCCGTTAGGCTCTAGCGGCTCTGGTTTACGAGAAAAATCGACTTTTATAAAATTTTATAAATTTTCGAAAAAGTGATTATGGATTAAGCCCCGTTAGGCTTTAGCGGCTCTGGTTTACGAGAAAAATCAACTTTTATAAAATTTTTATAAATTTTTCGAAAAAGTGATTATGAATTAAGCCCCGTTAGGCTCTAGCGGCTCTGGTTTACGGAAAATCGACTTTAAAATTTTATAAATTTTTAAAAAAGTGATTATGGATTAAGCCCCGTTAGGCTCTAGCGGCTCTGGTTTACGAGAAAAATCGACTTTTATAAAATTTTATAAATTTTTTAAAAAAGTGATTATGAATTAAGCCCCATTAGGCTTAGCGGCTCTGGTTTACGAGAAAAATCGACTTTAATTTATAAATTTTCGAAAAAGTGATTATGGATTAAGCCCCGTTAGGCTCTAGCGGCTCTGGTTTACGAAAAAACTTTTATAAATTAAATTTTCGAAAAAGTGATTATGGATTAAGCCCCGTTAGGCTCTAGCGGCTCTGGTTTACGAGAAAAATCGACTTTTATAATTTAAATTTTCGAAAAAGTGATTATGGATTAAGCCCCGTTAGGCTCTAGCGGCTCTGGTTTACGAGAAAAATCGACTTTTATAAAATTTTATAAATTTTCGAAAAAGTGATTATGAATTAAGCCCCGTTAGGCTTTAGCGGCTCTGGTTTACGAGAAAAATCGACTTTTATAAATTTAAATTTTCGAAAAAGTGATTATGGATTAAGCCCCGTTAGGCTCTAGCGGCTCTGGTTTACGAGAAAAATCGACTTTTATAAAATTTTATAAATTTTTTAAAAAAGTGATTATGGATTAAGCCCGTTAGGCTCTAGCGGCTCTAGTTTACAGAAAAATCGACTTTTATAAAATTTTATAAATTTTTAAAAAAGTGATTATGGATTAAGCCCCGTTAGGCTCTAGCGGCTCTGGTTTACGAGAAAAATCGACTTTATAAATTTTATAAATTTTTAAAAAAGTGATTATGGATTAAGCCCCGTTAGGCTCTAGCGGCTCTGGTTTACGAGAAAAATCGACTTTTATAAAATTTTATAAATTTTTAAAAAAGTGATTATGGATTAAGCCCCGTTAGGCTCTAGCGGCTCTGGTTTACGAGAAAAATCAACTTTATAAATTTAAATTTTCGAAAAAGTGATTATGGATTAAGCCCCGTTTGGCTCTAGCGGCTCTGGTTTACGAGAAAAATCAACTTTATAAATTTATAAATTTTTCGAAAAAGTGATTATGGATTAAGCCCCGTTTAGGCTCTAGCGGCTCTGGTTTACGAGAAAAATCAACTTTATAAAATTTATAATTTTCAAAAAAGTGATTATGGATTAAGCCCCGTTTGGCTCTAGCGGCTCTGGTTTACGAGAAAAATCGACTTTTATAAAATTTTATAAATTTTTTAAAAAAGTGATTATGGATTAAGCCCCGTTAGGCTCTAGCGGCTCTGGTTTACGAGAAAAATCGACTTTATAAAATTTATAAATTTTTAAAAAGTGATTATGGATTAAGCCCCGTTAGGCTTCTAGCGGCTCTGGTTTACGAGAAAAATCGACTTTTATAAAATTTTATAAATTTTTTAAAAAGTGATTATGGATTAAGCCCCGTTAGGCTCTAGCGGCTCTGGTTTACGAGAAAAATCGACTTTTATAAAATTTTATAAATTTTCGAAAAAGTGATTATGATTAAGCCCCGTTAGGCTCTAGCGGCTCTGGTTTACGAGAAAAATCAACTTTTATAAATTTATAAATTTTCGAAAAAAGTGATTATGATTAAGCCCCGTTAGGCTCTAGCGGCTCTGGTTTACGAGAAAAATCGACTTTTATAAAATTTTATAAATTTTTTAAAAAAGTGATTATGGATTAAGCCCCGTTAGGCTCTAGCGGCTCTGGTTTACGAGAAAAATCGAACTTTTATAAATTTATAAATTTTCGAAAAAGTGATTATGGAATTAAGCCCCGTTAGGCTCTAGCGGCTCTGGTTTACGAGAAAAATCGACTTTTATAAAATTTTATAAATTTTCGAAAAAAGTGATTATGGATTAAGCCCCGTTTGGCTCTAGCGGCTCTGGTTTACGAGAAAAATCAACTTTTTAAAATTTTCGAAAAAGTGATTATGGATTAAGCCCCGTTGGCTCTAGCGGCTCTGGTTTACGAGAAAAATCGACTTTTATAAAATTTTATAAATTTTTTAAAAAGTGATTGATGAATTAAGCCCCGTTAGGCTCTAGCGGCTCTGGTTTACGAGAAAATCGACTTTATAAAATTTATAAATTTTCGAAAAAAGTGATTATGGATTAAGCCCCGTTAGGCTCTAGCGGCTCTGGTTTACGAGAAAAATCGACTTTTATAAAATTTTATAAATTTTTCGAAAAAGTGATTATGGATTAAGCCCCGTTTGGCTCTAGCGGCTCTGGTTTACGAGAAAAATCAACTTTTAAATTTTATAAATTTTCGAAAAAGTGATTATGGATTAAGCCCCGTTAGGCTCTAGCGGCTCTGGTTTACGAGAAAAATCGACTTTATAAAATTTTATAAATTTTCGAAAAAGTGATTATGGATTAAGCCCCGTTTGGCTCTAGCGGCTCTGGTTTACGAGAAAAATCAACTTTTATAAAATTTAAATTTTCGAAAAAGTGATTATGGAATTAAGCCCCGTTAGGCTCTAGCGGCTCTGGTTTACGAGAAAAATCGACTTTTATAAAATTTTATAAATTTTTTAAAAAAGTGATTATGGATTAAGCCCCGTTGGCTCTAGCGGCTCTGGTTTACGAGAAAAATCGACTTTTATAAATTTATAATTTTTAAAAAGTGATTATGGATTAAGCCCCGTTTGGCTCTAGCGGCTCTGGTTTAGCGAGAAAAATCAACTTTTATAAAATTTTTCGAAAAAGTGATTATGGATTAAGCCCCGTTAGGCTCTAGGCGGCTCTGGTTTACGAGAAAAATCAACTTTTATTAAATTTTCGAAAAAGTGATTATGGATTAAGCCCCGTTGGCTCTAGCGGCTCTGGTTTACGAGAAAAATCAACTTTTATAAATTTTTCGAAAAAAGTGATTATGGATTAAGCCCCGTTTGGCTCTAGCGGCTCTGGTTATGAGAAAAATCGACTTTTATAAAATTTTATAAATTTTTAAAAAGTGATTATGGATTAAGCTCCGTTGGGCTCTAGCGGCTCTGGTTTACGAGAAAAATCGACTTTATAAAATTTTATAATTTTTTTAAAAAAGTGATTATGGATTAAGCCCCGTTAGGCTCTAGCGGCTCTGGTTACGAGAAAAATCAACTTTTATAAATTTTATAAATTTTTTAAAAAGTGATTATGGATTAAGCCCCGTTTGGCTCTAGCGGCTCTGGTTTACGAGAAAAATCAACTTTTAAAATTTAATTTCGAAAAAAGTGATTATGGATTAAGCCCCGTTTGGCTCTAGCGGCTCTGGTTTACGAGAAAAATCAACTTTTATAAAATTTTATAAATTTTAAAAAGTGATTATGGATTAAGCCCCGTTGGCTCTAGCGGCTCTGGTTTACGAGAAAAATCAACTTTTATAAAATTTTATAAATTTTTTAAAAAAAGTGATTATGGATTAAGCCCCGTTGGCTCTAGCGGCTCTGGTTTACGAGAAAAATCAACTTTTATAAAATTTATAAATTTTTAAAAAAGTGATTATGGATTAAGCCCCGTTTGGCTCTAGCGGCTCTGGTTTACGAGAAAAATCAACTTTTAAATAAAATTTTCGAAAAAGTGATTATGGATTAAGCCCCGTTTGGCTCTAGCGGCTCTGGTTTACGAGAAAAATCAACTTTAAAAATTTTATAAATTTTTCGAAAAAGTGATTATGGATTAAGCCCCGTTTGGCTCTAGCGGCTCTGGTTTACGAGAAAAATCAACTTTTAAATTAAATTTTTCGAAAAAGTGATTATGGATTAAGCCCCGTTTGGCTCTAGCGGCTCTGGTTTACGAGAAAAATCAACTTTTATAAAATTTTATAAATTTTTTAAAAAGTGATTATGGATTAAGCCCCGTTTGGCTCTAGCGGCTCTGGTTTACGAGAAAAATCAACTTTTATAAAATTTTATAAATTTTTAAAAAAGTGATTATGGATTAAGCCCCGTTTGGCTCTAGCGGCTCTGGTTTACGAGAAAAATCAACTTTTATAAAATTTTATAAATTTTTAAAAAAGTGATTATGGATTAAGCCCCGTTAGGCTCTAGCGGCTCTGGTTTACGAGAAAAATCAACTTTAAAAATTTTATAAATTTTTAAAAAGTGATTATGGATTAAGCCCCGTTTGGCTCTAGCGGCTCTGGTTTACGAGAAAAATCAACTTTTATAAAATTTATAATTTTTTAAAAAAGTGATTATGGATTAAGCCCCGTTTGGCTCTAGCGGCTCTGGTTTACGAGAAAAATCAACTTTTATAAAATTTTATAAATTTTTTAAAAAAGTGATTATGGATTAAGCCCCGTTAGGCTCTAGCGGCTCTGGTTTACGAGAAAAATCGACTTTTATAAAATTTTATAAATTTTTGAAAAAAGTGATTATGGATTAAGCCCCGTTAGGCTCTAGCGGCTCTGGTTTACGAGAAAAATCAACTTTTAAAAAATTTTATAAATTTTCGAAAAAGTGATTATGGATTAAGCCCCGTTTGGCTCTAGCGGCTCTGGTTTACGAGAAAAATCAACTTTTATAAAATTTTATAAATTTTCGAAAAAGTGATTATGGATTAAGCCCCGTTAGGCTCTAGCGGCTCTGGTTTACGAGAAAAATCACTTTTAAAAATTTATAAATTTTCGAAAAAGTGATTATGGATTAAGCCCCGTTAGGCTCTAGCGGCTCTGGTTTACGAGAAAAATCAACTTTTATAAATTTTATAAATTTTCGAAAAAGTGATTATGGATTAAGCCCGTTAGGCTCTAGCGGCTCTGGTTTACGAGAAAAATCGACTTTTATAAAATTTTATAAATTTTTAAAAAAGTGATTATGGATTAAGCCCCGTTTGGCTCTAGCGGCTCTGGTTTACGAGAAAAATCAACTTTTATAAAATTTATAATTTTCGAAAAAGTGATTATGGATTAAGCCCCGTTAGGCTCTAGCGGCTCTGGTTTACGAGAAAAATCAACTTTTATAAAATTTTATAAATTTTTTAAAAAAGTGATTATGGATTAAGCCCGTTAGGCTCTAGCGGCTCTGGTTTACGAGAAAAATCGACTTTTATAAAATTTTATAAATTTTTAAAAAAGTGATTATGGATTAAGCCCCGTTAGGCTCTAGCGGCTCTGGTTTACGAGAAAAATCAACTTTTATAAAATTTTATAATTTTTTAAAAAAGTGATTATGGATTAAGGCCCCGTTAGGCCTCTAAGCGGCTCTGGTTACGAGAAAAATCAACTTTTATAAAAATTTTATAAATTTTCGAAAAGTGATTAATGGATTAAGCCCCGTTGGCTCTAGCGGCTCTGGTTTACGAGAAAATCACTTTATAAAATTTTATAAATTTTCCGAAAAGTGATTATGGATTAAGCCCGTTAGGCTCTAGCGGCTCTGGTTTACGAGAAAAATCGACTTTTATAAAATTTATAAATTTTCGAAAAAGTGATTATGGATTAAGCCCGTTAGGCTTCTAGCGCTCTGGTTTACGAGAAAAATCGACTTTTATAAAATTTTATAAATTTTCGAAAAAGTGATTATGAATTAAGCCCCGTTAGGCTCTAGCGGCTCTGGTTTACGAGAAAAATCAACTTTTTAAAATTTTATAAATTTTCTAAAAAAGTGATTATGGATTAAGCCCGTTAGGCTCTAGCGGCTCTGGTTTACGAGAAAATCAACTTTTATAAAATTTTATAAATTTCGAAAAAGTGATTATGGATTAAGCCCCGTTAGGCTCTAGCGGCTCTGGTTTACGAGAAAAATCGACTTTTATAAAAATTTTATAAATTTTTAAAAAGTGATTATGGATTAAGCCCCGTTAGGCTTTAGCGGCTCTGGTTTACGAGAAAAATCGACTTTTATAAAATTTTATAAATTTTCTAAAAAAGTGATTATGGATTAAGCCCCGTTAGGCTCTTAGCGGCTCTGTTTACGAGAAAAATCGACTTTTATAAAAATTTTATAAATTTTTAAAAAAGTGATTATGGATTAAGCCCCGTTGGCTCTAGCGGCTCTGGTTTACGAGAAAATCAACTTTTATAAAATTTATAAATTTTTTAAAAAGTGATTATGGATTAAGCCCGTTAGGCTCTAGCGGCTCTGGTTTACGAGAAAAATCGACTTTTATAAATTTTATAAATTTTCGAAAAAGTGATTATGGATTAAGCCCCGTTGGCTCTAGCGGCTCTGGTTTACGAGAAAAATCGACTTTTATAAAATTTATAAATTTTTCGAAAAAGTGATTATGGATTAAGCCCCGTTTGGCTCTAGCGGCTCTTGGTTTACGAGAAAAATCGACTTTATAAAATTTTATAATTTCGAAAAAGTGATTATGGATTAAGCCCCGTTAGGCTCTAGCGGCTCTGGTTTACGAGAAAAATCGACTTTTTATAAATTTTATAAATTTTTAAAAAGTGATTATGGATTAAGCCGTTAGGTTCTAGCGGCTCTGGTTTACGAGAAAAATCAACTTTATAAAATTTTCGAATTAAAAGTGATTATGGATTAAGCCCCGTTAGGCTCTAGCGGCTCTGGTTTACGAGAAAAATCAACTTTTATAAAAATTTTATAAATTTTCGAAAAAAGTGATTATGGATTAAGCCCCCGTTAGGCTCTAGCGGCTCTGGTTTACGAGAAAAAATCGACTTTTATAAAATTTTATAATTTTTAAAAAGTGATTATGGATTAAGCCCCGTTAGGCTCTAGCGGCTCTGGTTTACGAGAAAAATCGACTTTTATAAAATTTTATAATTTTTTAAAAAAGTGATTATGGATTAAGCCCCGTTAGGCTCTAGCGGCTCTGGTTTACGAGAAAAATCGACTTTTATAAATTTTATAAATTTTTTAAAAAAGTGATTATGGATTAAGCCCCGTTAGGCTCTAGCGGCTCTGGTTTACGAGAAAAATCGACTTTTATAAAATTTTATAAATTTTCGAAAAAGTGATTATGGATTAAGCCCCGTTAGGCTCTAGCGGCTCTGGTTTACGAGAAAAATCAACTTTTAAATTTATAAATTTTCGAAAAAGTGATTATGGATTAAGCCCCGTTGGCTCTAGCGGCTCTGGTTTACGAGAAAAATCGACTTTTATAAAATTTATAAATTTTTCAAAAAGTGATTATGGATAAGCCCCGTTAGGCTCTAGCGGCTCTGGTTTACGAGAAAAATCAACTTTTATAAAATTTAATTTAAAAAAGTGATTTGGATTAAGCCCCGTTAGGCTTTAGCGGCTCTGGTTTACGAGAAAAATCAACTTTTATAAATTTTATAAATTTTTTAAAAAAGTGATTATGGATTAAGCCCCGTTAGGCTCTAGCGGCTCTGGTTTACGAAGAAAATCGACTTTTATAAAATTTTATAAATTTTTTAAAAAGGATTATGGATTAAGCCCCGTTGGCTTCTAGCGGCTCTGGTTTACGAGAAAAATCAACTTTTATAAATTTTATAAATTTTCGAAAAAGTGATTATGGATTAAGCCCCGTTAGGCTCTAGCGGCTCTGGTTTACGAGAAAAATCGACTTTTATAAAATTTTATAATTTTTTAAAAATGATTATGGATTAAGCCCCGTTGGCCTCTAGCGGCTCTGGTTTACGAAGAAAAAATCAACTTTTATAAATTTTCGAAAAAGTGATTATGGATAAGCCCCGTTGGCTCTAGCGGCTTGGTTTACGAGAAAAATCGACTTTTATAAAATTTTATAAATTTTTCGAAAAAAGTGATTATGAACTAAGCCCCGTTAGGCTTAGCGGCTCTGGTTTACGAGAAAAATCAACTTTTATAAAATTTTAAATTTTCGAAAAAGTGATTATGGATTAAGCCCCGTTAGGCTTAGCGGCTCTGGTTTACGAGAAAAATCAACTTTTTAAAATTTTATAAATTTTTTAAAAAAGTGATTATGAATTAAGCCCCGTTTGGGCTTAGCGGCTCTGGTTTACGAGGGAAAAATCGACTTTTTATAAATTTTATAAATAAAAAGTGGATTATGGAACTAAGCCCCGTTAGGCTTTAGCGGCTCTGGTTTACGAGGGAAAAATCAACTTTTTATAAAATTTTATAAATTTTTTAAAAAGTGATTATGGAATAAGCCCCGTTGGGCCTCTAGCGGTCTCTGGTTTACGAGAAAAATCAACTTTTATAAAATTTAAATTTCGAAAAAGTGATTATGGAATTAAGGCCCCGTTAGGCTTTAGCGGGCTCTGGTTTACGAGAAAAATCAACTTTTAAAAATTTTATAAATTTCGAAAAAGTGATTATGGATTAAGCCCCGTTTGGCTCTAGCGGCTCTGGTTTACGAGAAAAATCAACTTTTATAAAATTTTTAAATTTTTTAAAAAGTGATTATGGATTAAGCCCCGTTAGGCTCTAGCGGCTCTGGTTTACGAAGAAAAATCACTTTTATAAAATTTTATAAATTTTCGAAAAAGTGATTATGGATTAAGCCCCGTTAGGTTCTAGCGGCTCTGGTTTACGAGAAAAATCAACTTTTATAAAATTTTAAATTTTCGAAAAAGTGATTATGGATTAAGCCCCGTTTGGCTCTAGCGGCTCTGGTTTACGAGAAAAATCGACTTTTATAAAATTTTATAAATTTTCAAAAAGTGATTATGGATTAAGCCCCGTTAGGCTCTAGCGGCTCTGGTTTACGAGAAAAATCAACTTTTAAAATTTTAAATTTTCGAAAAAAGTGATTATGGATTAAGCCCCGTTTGGCTCTAGCGGCTCTGGTTTACGAGAAAAATCGACTTTATAAAATTTTATAAATTTTCGAAAAAGTGATTATGGATTAAGCCCCGTTTGGCTCTAGCGGCTCTGGTTTACGAGAAAAATCGACTTTTAAATTTATAAATTTTCGAAAAAGTGATTATGGATTAAGCCCCGTTAGGCTCTAGCGGCTCTGGTTTACGAGAAAAATCGACTTTTATAAAATTTTATAAATTTTTTAAAAAAGTGATATGGAATTAAGCCCCGTTAGGCTCTAGCGGCTCTGGTTTACGAGAAAAATCAACTTTTTATAAATTTTCGAAAAAGTGATTATGGATTAAGCCCCGTTGGCTCTAGCGGCTCTGGTTTACGAGAAAAATCAACTTTTATAAAATTTTCGAAAAAGTGATTATGGATTAAGCCCCGTTGGGCTCTAGCGGCTCTGGTTTACGAGAAAATCGACTTTTTATAAAATTTTATAATTTTTTAAAAAAGTGATTATGGATTAAGCCCGTTAGGCTCTAGCGGCTCTGGTTTACGAGAAAAATCGACTTTTATAAATTTTATAAATTTTTTAAAAAAGTGATTATGGATTAAGCCCCGTTTGGCTCTAGCGGCTCTGGTTTACGAGAAAAATCGACTTTTATAAAATTTTATAAATTTTTTAAAAAGTGATTATGGATTAAGCCCCGTTAGGCTCTAGCGGCTCTGGTTTACGAGAAAAATCGACTTTTATAAAATTTTATAAATTTTTTAAAAAAGTGATTATGGATTAAGCCCGTTAGGCTCTAGCGGCTCTGGTTTACGAGAAAAATCAACTTTTATAAATTTTAATTTTCGAAAAAGTGATTATGGATTAAGCCCCGTTAGGCTCTAGCGGCTCTTGGTTTACGAGAAAAATCGACTTTTATAAATTTTATAAATTTTTAAAAAGTGATTATGGATTAAGCCCCGTTGGCTCTAGCGGCTCTGGTTTACGAGAAAAATCGACTTTTATAAAATTTTATAAATTTTTCGAAAAAAGTGATTATGGATTAAGCCCCGTTAGGCTCTAGCGGCTCTGGTTTACGAGAAAAATCAACTTTTATAAAATTTTATAATTTTTAAAAAGTGATTATGGATTAAGCCCCGTTAGGCTCTAGCGGCTCTGGTTTACGAGAAAAATCGACTTTTATAAAATTTTATAAATTTTCGAAAAAAGTGATTATGGATTAAGCCCCGTTAGGCTCTAGCGGCTCTGGTTTACGAGAAAAATCGACTTTTATAAAATTTTATAAATTTTTTAAAAAAGTGATTATGGATTAAGCCCCGTTAGGCTCTAGCGGCTCTGGTTTACGAGAAAAATCGACTTTTATAAAATTTTTAAATTTTCGAAAAAGTGATTATGGATTAAGCCCCGTTGGCTCTAGCGGCTCTGGTTTACGAGAAAAATCAACTTTTATAAATTTTAAATTTTCGAAAAAGTGATTATGGATTAAGCCCCGTTGGCTCTAGCGGCTCTGGTTTACGAGAAAAATCGACTTTTTAAAATTTATAATTTTTTAAAAAAGTGATTATGGATTAAGCCCCGTTAGGCTCTAGGCGGCTCTGGTTTACGAGAAAAATCGACTTTTATAAAATTTTTAATTTTTAAAAAAGTGATTATGGATTAAGCCCCGTTAGGCTCTAGCGGCTCTGGTTTACGAGAAAAATCGACTTTTATAAAATTTTATAATTTTAAAAAAGTGATTATGGATTAAGCCCCGTTGGGCTCTAGCGGCTCTGGTTTACGAGAAAAATCGACTTTTATAAAATTTTAAATTTTCGAAAAAGTGGATTATGGATTAAGCCCCGTTGGGCTCTAGCAGCTCTGGTTTACGAGAAAAATCGACTTTTATTAAAATTTATAAATTTTCGAAAAAAGTGATTATGGATTAAGCCCGTTAGGGCTCTAGCGGCTCTGGTTTACGAGAAAAATCGACTTTTATAAAATTTTATAATTTTTAAAAAAGTGATTATGGATTAAGCCCCGTTAGGCTCTAGCGGCTCTGGTTTACGAGAAAAAATCGACTTTTATAAAATTTTATAAATTTTTAAAAAGTGATTATGGATTAAGCCCCGTTAGGCTCTAGCGGCTCTGGTTTACGAGAAAAATCAACTTTTATAAATTTTATAAATTTTTAAAAAAAGTGATTATGGATTAAGCCCCGTTTGGCTCTAGCGGCTCTGGTTTACGAGAAAAATCGACTTTTATAAAATTTAATTCGAAAAAGTGATTATGGATTAAGCCCCGTTGGCTCTAGCGGCTCTGGTTTACGAGAAAAATCGACTTTTATAAAATTTTAATTTTCGAAAAAAGTGATTATGAATTAAGCCCCGATTAGGCTCTAGCGGCTCTGGTTACGAGAAAAATCGACTTTTATAAAATTTATAAATTTTTCGAAAAAGTGATTATGGATTAAGCCCCGTTAGGCTCTAGCGGCTCTGGTTTACGAGAAAAATCGACTTTTATAAAATTTTATAAATTTTTTAAAAAAGTGATTATGGATTAAGCCCCGTTTGGCTCTAGCGGCTCTGGTTTACGAGAAAAATCAACTTTTATAAATTTTAAATTTTTCGAAAAAGTGATTATGGATTAAGCCCCGTTAGGCTCTAGCGGCTCTGGTTTACGAGAAAAATCGACTTTTATAAAATTTTATAAATTTTCGAAAAAGTGATTATGGATTAAGCCCCGTTTGGCTCTAGCGGCTCTGGTTTACGAGAAAAATCACTTTTATAAAATTTATAATTTTCGAAAAAGTGATTATGGATTAAGCCCCGTTTGGCTCTAGCGGCTCTGGTTTACGAGAAAAATCGACTTTTATAAAATTTATAATTTTTTAAAAAAGTGATTATGGATTAAGCCCCGTTGGCTCTAGCGGCTCTGGTTTACGAGAAAAATCAACTTTTATAAAATTTTTCGAAAAAAGTGATTATGGATTAAGCCCCGATTAGGCTCTAGCGGCTCTGGTTTACGAGAAAAATCGACTTTTATAAAATTTTTAAATTCTGAAAAAGTGGATTATGGATTAAGCCCCGTTTGGCTCTAGCGGCTCTGGTTACGAGAAAAATCAACTTTTATAAAATTTATAATTTTTAAAAAGTGATTATGGATTAAGCCCCGTTTGGCGCTCTAGCGGCTCTGGTTTACGAGAAAAAATCGACTTTTATAAATTTATAATTTTTAAAGTGATTATGGATTAAAGCCCCCGTTAGGCTCTAGCGGCTCTGGTTTACCAGAAAATCGACTTTTATAAAATTTTATAAATTTTTAAAAAGTGATTATGGATTAAGCCCCGTTAGGGCTCTAGCGGCTCTTGTTTACGAGAAAAATCAACTTTTTAAAAATTTTATAAATTTTTCGAAAAAGTGATTATGATTAAGCCCCGTTTGGCTCTAGCGGCTCTGGTTTACGAGAAAAATCGACTTTATAAATTTTATAATTTTCGAAAAGTGATTATGGATTAAGCCCCGTTAGGCTCTAGCGGCTCTGGTTTACGAGAAAAATCGACTTTTATAAAATTTTATAATTTTTAAAAAAGTGATTATGGATTAAGCCCCGTTAGGCTCTAGCGGCTCTGGTTTACGAGAAAAATCGACTTTATATAAATTTTTCTAAAAAGTGATTATGGATTAAGCCCCGTTAGGCTCTAGCGGCTCTGGTTTACGGAGAAAATCGACTTTTATAAAATTTTATAATTTTTGAAAAAAGTGATTATGGATTAAGCCCCGTTAGGCTCTAGCGGCTCTGGTTTACGAGAAAAATCGACTTTTATAAAATTTTATAAATTTTCGAAAAAGTGATTATGGATTAAGCCCCCGTTAGGCTCTAGCGGCTCTGGTTTACGAGAAAATCAACTTTTAATTTATAATTTTCGAAAAAGTGATTATGGATTAAGCCCCGTTAGGCTCTAGCGGCTCTGGTTTACGAGAAAAATCGACTTTATAAAATTTTTATAATTTAATTTTTAAAAAGTGATTATGGATTAAGCCCCGTTTGGCTCTAGCGGCTCTGGTTTACGAGAAAATCAACTTTTATAAAATTTATAATTTCGAAAAAGTGATTATGATTAAGCCCCGTAGGCTCTAGCGGCCTCTGGTTTACGAGAAAAATCGACTTTTTATAAATTTTTATAAATTTTTCGAAAAAGTGATTATTGGATTAAGCCCCGTTGGCTCTAGCGGCTCTGGTTTACGAGAAAAATCAACTTTTATAAATTTTCGAAAAAGTGATTATGGATTAAGCCCCGTTAGGCTCTAGCGGCTCTGGTTTACGAGAAAATCGACTTTTATAAAATTTTATAAATTTTTTAAAAAGTGATTATGGATTAAGCCCCGTTAGGCTCTAGCGGCTCTGGTTTACGAGAAAAATCGACTTTTATAAATTTTTTGAAAAAGTGATATGGATTAAGCCCCGTTAGGCTCTAGCGGCTCTGGTTTACGAGAAAAATCGACTTTTATAAATTTTATAATTTTTAAAAAGTGATTATGGATTAAGCCCCGTTAGGCTCTAGCGGCTCTGGTTTACGAGAAAAATCGACTTTTATAAAATTTTATAAATTTTTAAAAAGTGATTATGGATTAAGCCCCGTTTGGCTCTAGCGGCTCTGGTTTACGAGAAAAATCAACTTTTTATAAATTTTCGAAAAAGTGATTATGGATTAAGCCCCGTTAGGCTCTAGCGGCTCTGGTTTACGAGAAAAATCGACTTTTAAAATTTATAATTTTTTAAAAAGTGATTATGGATTAAGCCCCGTTAGGCTCTAGCGGCTCTGGTTTACGAGAAAAATCGACTTTTATAAAATTTTATAATTTTCGAAAAAGTGATTATGGATTAAGCCCCGTTAGGCTCTAGCGGCTCTGGTTTACGAGAAAAATCGACTTTTATAAAATTTTATAATTTTTCGAAAAAGTGATTATGGATTAAGCCCCGTTAGGCTCTAGCGGCTCTGGTTACGAGAAAAATCGACTTTTATAAAATTTTTTAAAATTTTCGAAAAAGTGATTATGGATAAGCCCCTTTGGCTCTAGCGCTCTGGTTTACGAGAAAAATCGACTTTTATAAAATTTTATAATTTTTTAAAAAAAGTGATTATGGATTAAGCCCCGTTAGGCTCTAGCGGCTCTGGTTTACGAGAAAATCGAACTTTTATAAAATTTTATAATTCTTAAAAAGTGATTATGGATTAAGCCCCGTTAGGCTCTAGCGGCTCTGGTTTACGAGAAAAATCGACTTTTATAAAATTTTAATAATTTTTAAAAAAGTGATTATGGATTAAGCCCCGTTGGCTCTAGCGGCTCTGGTTTACGAGAAAAATCAACTTTTATAAAAATTTTTAAATTCGAAAAAAGTGATTATGGATTAAGCCCCGTTTGGCTCTAGCGGCTCGGTTACGAGAAAAATCGACTTTTATAAAATTTTAAATTTTCAAAAAGTGATTATTGGATTAAGCCCCTTTGGGCTCTAGCGGCTCTGGTTTACGAGAAAAATCGACTTTTATAAAATTTATAATTTTTTTAAAAAAGTGATTATGGATTAAGCCCCGTTAGGCTCTAGCGGCTCTGGTTTACGAGAAAAATCGACTTTTATAAAATTTTATAATTTTTAAAAAGTGATTATGGATTAAGCCCCGTTAGGCTCTAGCGGCTCTGGTTTACGAGAAAAAGTCGACCTTTTATAAAATTTTATAATTTTCGAAAAAGTGATTATGGATTAAGCCCCGTTGGGCTCTAGCGGCTCTGGTTTACGAAGAAAAATCAACTTTTAATAAATTTTCGAAAAAGTGATTATGGATTAAGCCCCGTTGGGCTCTAGCGGGCCTGGTTTACGGAGAAAAGTCGACTTTTATAAAATTTTATAATTTTTAAAAAAGTGATTATGGATTAAGCCCCGTTAGGCTCTAGCGGCTCTGGTTTACGAGAAAATCGAACTTTTATAAATTTATTCGAAAAAGTGATTATGGATTAAGCCCCGTTGGGCTCTAGCGGCTCTGGTTTACGAGAAAATCGACTTTTATAAAATTTTTAAATTTTTCGAAAAAGTGATTATGGATTAAGCCCCGTTTGGCTCTAGCGGCTCTGGTTTACGAGAAAAAATCAACTTTTATAAAATTTTTAATTTTCGAAAAAGTGATTATGGATTAAGCCCCGTTGGGCTCTAGCGGCTCTGGTTTACGAGAAAAATCGACTTTTATAAAATTTTATAATTTTTTAAAAAGTGATTATGGATTAAGCCCCGTTAGGCTCTAGCGGCTCTGGTTTACGAGAAAAATCAACTTTTATAAATTTTCGAAAAAGTGATTATGGATTAAGCCCCGTTGGGCTCTAGCGGCTCTGGTTTACGAGAAAAATCGACTTTTATAAAATTTTATAATTTTTAAAAAAGTGATTATGGATTAAGCCCCGTTTGGCTCTAGCGGCTCTGGTTTACGAGAAAAATCGACTTTATAAAATTTTATAATTTTTTAAAAAGTGATTATGGATTAAGCCCCGTTAGGCTCTAGCGGCTCTGGTTTACGAGAAAAATCGACTTTTAAAATTTTTTAAATTTCGAAAAAGTGATTATGGATTAAGCCCCGTTAGGCTCTAGCGGCTCTGGTTTACGAGAAAAATCGACTTTTATAAAATTTTATAAATTTTTAAAAAGTGATTATGGATTAAGCCCCGTTAGGCTCTAGCGGCTCTGGTTTACGAGAAAAAATCGACTTTTATAAAATTTTATAAATTTTTTAAAAAGTGATTATGGATTAAGCCCCGTAGGCTCTAGCGGCTCTGGTTTACGAGAAAAATCGACTTTTATAAAATTTTATAAATTTTTAAAAAAGTGATTATGGATTAAGCCCCGTTAGGCTCTAGCGGCTCTGGTTTACGAAGAAAAATCGACTTTTATAAAATTTTATATTTTTAAAAAAGTGATTATGGATTAAGCCCCGTTAGGCTCTAGCGGCTCTGGTTTACGAGAAAAATCGACTTTTATAAAATTTATAATTTTCGAAAAAAGTGATTATGGATTAAGCCCCGTTGGGCTCTAGCGGCTCTGGTTTACGAGAAAATCGACTTTTATAAAATTTTATAAATTTTCGAAAAAGTGATTATGGATTAAGCCCCGTTTGGCTCTAGCGGCTCTGGTTTACGAGAAAAATCGACTTTATAAAATTTATAATTTTTTAAAAAGTGATTATGGATTAAGCCCCGTTAGGCTCTAGCGGCTCTGGTTTACGAGAAAAATCAACTTTATAAATTTTTCGAAAAAGTGATTATGGATTAAGCCCCGTTAGGCTCTAGCGGCTCTGGTTTACGAGAAAAATCGACTTTTATAAAATTTTATAAATTTTTAAAAAAGTGATTATGGATTAAGCCCCGTTGGCTCTAGCGGCTCTGGTTTACGAGAAAAATCGACTTTTATAAAATTTTATAATTTTTTAAAAAAGTGATTATGGATTAAGCCCCGTTAGGCTCTAGCGGCTCTGGTTTACGAGAAAAATCAACTTTTAAAATTTATAATTTTCGAAAAAGTGATTATGGATTAAGCCCCGTTGGGCTCTAGCGGCTCTGGTTTACGAGAAAAATCGACTTTTATAAAATTTTATAATTTTTTAAAAAAGTGATTATGGATTAAGCCCCGTTGGCCTTAGCGGCTCTGGTTTACGAGAAAAATCAACTTTTATAAATTTTCGAAAAAGTGATTATGGATTAAGCCCCGTTTGCTCTAGCGGCTCTGGTTTACGAGAAAAAATCAACTTTTTATAAATTTTCGAAAAAGTGATTATGGATTAAGCCCCGTTAGGCTCTAGCGGCTTCTGGTTTACGAGAAAAATCAACTTTTATAAATTATTCGAAAAAGTGATTATGGATTAAACCCCGTTAGGCTCTAGCGGCTCTGGTTTAGCGAGAAAAATCGACTTTATAAAATTTTTATTAAATTTTCGAAAAAAGTGATTATGGATTAAGCCCCGTTGGCTCTAGCGGCTCTGGTTTACGAGAAAAATCAACTTTTATAAATTTTCGAAAAAAGTGATTATGGATAAGCCCCGTTTGGGCTCTAGCGGCTCTGGTTTACGAGAAAATCGACTTTTATAAAATTTTATAATTTTTAAAAAGTGATTATGGATTAAGCCCCGTTAGGCTCTAGCGGCTCTGGTTTACGAGAAAAATCGACTTTTAAATTTAAATTTTCGAAAAAGTGATTATGGATTAAGCCCCGTTAGGGCTCTAGCGGCTCTGGTTTACGAGAAAAATCGACTTTTATAAAATTTTATAATTTTTTAAAAAAGTGATTATGGATTAAGCCCCGTTTGGCTCTAGCGGCTCTGGTTTACGAGAAAAATCAACTTTTAATTAAATTTTTCGAAAAAGTGATTATGGATTAAGCCCCGTTAGGCTCTAGCGGCTCTGGTTTACGAGAAAAATCGACTTTTATAAAATTTTAATTTTTTAAAAAAGTGATTATGGATTAAGCCCCGTTGGCTCTAGCGGCTCTGGTTTACGAGAAAAATCAACTTTTATAAATTTTTCGAAAAAGTGATTATGGATTAAGCCCCGTTTGGCTCTAGCGGCTCTGGTTTACGAGAAAAATCGACTTTTATAAAATTTTATAATTTTTTAAAAAGTGATTATGGATTAAGCCCCGTTAGGCTCTAGCGGCTCTGGTTTACGAGAAAAATCGACTTTTATAAAATTTTATAAATTTTTTTAAAAAAGTGATTATGGATTAAGCCCGTTAGGCTCTAGCGGCTCTGGTTTACGAGAAAAATCGACTTTTATAAATTTAATTTTCGAAAAAGTGATTATGGATTAAGCCCCGTTAGGCTCTAGCGGCTCTGGTTTACGAGAAAAATCGACTTTTATAAAATTTTATAAATTTTTTAAAAAAGTGATTATGGATTAAGCCCCGTTAGGCTCTAGCGGCTCTGGTTTACGAGAAAAATCAACTTTTATAAATTTATAATTTTCGAAAAAAGTGATTATGGATTAAGCCCCGTTGGGCTCTAGCGGCTCTGGTTTACGAGAAAAATCGACTTTTATAAAATTTTATAAATTTTTTAAAAAAGTGATTATGGATTAAGCCCCGTTGGCTCTAGCGGCTCTGGTTTACGAGAAAAAATCGAACTTTATAAAATTTTATAAATTTTCGAAAAAGTGATTATGGATTAAGCCCCGTTTGGCTCTAGCGGCTCTGGTTTACGAGAAAAATCGACTTTTATAAAATTTATAAATTTTCGAAAAGTGATTATGGATTAAGCCCGTTTGGCTCTAGCGGCTCTGGTTTACGAGAAAAATCGACTTTTATAAAATTTTATAAATTTTTAAAAAAGTGATTATGGATTAAGCCCCGTTAGGCTCTAGCGGCTCTGGTTTACGAGAAAAATCGACTTTTATAAATTTTATAAATTTTCGAAAAAAGTGATTATGGATTAAGCCCCGTTAGGCTCTAGCGGCTCTGGTTTACGAGAAAAATCGACTTTTATAAAATTTTATAAATTTTTTAAAAAAGTGATTATGGATTAAGCCCCGTTAGGCTCTAGCGGCTCTGGTTTACGAGAAAAAATCGACTTTTATAAAATTTTATAATTTTCGAAAAAGTGATTATGGATTAAGCCCCGTTTGGCTCTAGCGGCTCTGGTTTACGAGAAAAATCGACTTTTATAAAATTTTATAAATTTTTAAAAAAGTGATTATGGATTAAGCCCCGTTAGGCTCTAGCGGCTCTGGTTTACGAGAAAAATCAACTTTTATAAATTTTTAATTTAAAAAGTGATTATGGATTAAGCCCCGTTGGCTCTAGCGGCTCTGGTTTACGAGAAAAATCGACTTTTATAAAATTTTATAATTTTTTAAAAAAGTGATTATGGATTAAGCCCCCGTTAGGCTCTAGCGGCTCTGGTTTACGAGAAAAATCGACTTTTATAAAATTTTATAATTTTTAAAAAAGTGATTATGGATTAAGCCCCGTTGGCTCTAGCGGCTCTGGTTTACGAGAAAAATCGAACTTTTATAAAATTTATAATTTTCGAAAAAGTGATTATGGATTAAGCCCCGTTGGGCTCTAGCGGCTCTGGTTTACGAGAAAAATCGACTTTTATAAAATTTTATAAATTTTTTAAAAAGTGATTATGGATTAAGCCCCGTTAGGCTCTAGCGGCTCTGGTTTACGAGAAAAATCAACTTTTATTAAATTTTCGAAAAAGTGATTATGGATTAAGCCCCGTTGGGCTCTAGCGGCTCTGGTTTACGAGAAAAATCGACTTTTATAAAATTTTATAATTTTTAAAAAGTGATTATGGATTAAGCCCCGTTGGGCTCTAGCGGCTCTGGTTTACGAGAAAAATCGACTTTTATAAAATTTTATAATTTTTTAAAAAAGTGATTATGGATTAAGCCCCGTTTGGCTCTAGCGGCTCTGGTTTACGAGAAAAATCGACTTTTATAAAATTTTATAATTTTTTAAAAAAGTGATTATGGATTAAGCCCCGTTGGGCTCTAGCGGCTCTGGTTTACGAGAAAAATCGACTTTTTATAAAATTTTATAAATTTTTTAAAAAAGTGATTATGGATTAAGCCCCGTTAGGCTCTAGCGGCTCTGGTTTACGAGAAAAATCAACTTTTTAATTAAATTTTCGAAAAAGTGATTATGGATTAAGCCCCGTTGGGCTCTAGCGGCTCTGGTTTACGAGAAAAATCGACTTTTATAAATTTTCGAAAAAGTGATTATGGATTAAGCCCCGTTAGGCTCTAGCGGCTCTGGTTTACGAGAAAAATCGACTTTTATAAAATTTTATAATTTTTTAAAAAAGTGATTATGGATTAAGCCCCGTTGGCTCTAGCGGCTCTGGTTTACGAGAAAAATCGACTTTATAAATTTATAATTTTTTAAAAAAGTGATTATGGATTAAGCCCCGTTTGGCTCTAGCGGCTTTGGTTTACGAGAAAAATCGAAAATTTTTATAAAATTTTATAATTTTTTAAAAAAGTGATTATGGATTAAGCCCCGTTAGGCTCTAGCGGCTCTGGTTTACGAGAAAAATCAACTTTTATAAATTTTTAAAAAAGTGATTATGGATTAAGCCCCGTTGGGCTCTAGCGGCTCTGGTTTACGAGAAAAATCAACTTTTATAAATTTTCGAAAAAGTGATTATGGATTAAGCCCGTTTGGCTCTAGCGGCTCTGGTTTACGAGAAAAATCGACTTTTATAAAATTTTATAATTTTTAAAAAAGTGATTATGGATTAAGCCCCGTTGGGC
Organism: Cochliomyia hominivorax; assembly: GCA_004302925.2. Classification (NCBI taxonomy): domain Eukaryota; kingdom Metazoa; phylum Arthropoda; class Insecta; order Diptera; family Calliphoridae; genus Cochliomyia; species Cochliomyia hominivorax. Next base: position 119,972,045 of record PYHX02000467.1, on the reverse strand, counting down.
TCTAGCGGCTCTGGTTTACGAGAAAAATCAACTTTTAATTAAATTTTCGAAAAAGTGATTATGGATTAAGCCCCGTTGGGCTCTAGCGGCTCTGGTTTACGAGAAAAATCGACTTTTATAAAATTTTATAAATTTTTTAAAAAGTGATTATGGATTAAGCCCCGTTGGCTCTAGCGGCTCTGGTTTACGAGAAAAATCAACTTTTATAAATTTTCGAAAAAGTGATTATGGATTAAGCCCCGTTTGGCTCTAGCGGCTCTGGTTTACGAGAAAAATCGACTTTTATAAAATTTTATAATTTTTTAAAAAGTGATTATGGATTAAGCCCCGTTGGGCTCTAGCGGCTCTGGTTTACGAGAAAAATCAACTTTTAATTTAAATTTTCGAAAAAGTGATTATGGATTAAGCCCCGTTGGCTCTAGCGGCTCTGGTTTACGAGAAAAATCGACTTTTATAAAATTTTATAAATTTTTTAAAAAAGTGATTATGGATTAAGCCCCGTTTGGCTCTAGCGGCTCTGGTTTACGAGAAAAATCGACTTTTATAAATTTTCGAAAAAGTGATTATGGATTAAGCCCCGTTGGGCTCTAGCGGCTCTGGTTTACGAGAAAAATCGACTTTTATAAAATTTTATAAATTTTTAAAAAAGTGATTATGGATTAAGCCCCGTTTGGCTCTAGCGGCTCTGGTTTACGAGAAAAATCAACTTTTATAAATTTTCGAAAAAGTGATTATGGATTAAGCCCCGTTGGGCTCTAGCGGCTCTGGTTTACGAGAAAAATCAACTTTTATAAATTTTCGAAAAAGTGATTATGGATTAAGCCCCGTTTGGCTCTAGCGGCTCTGGTTTACGAGAAAAATCGACTTTTATAAAATTTTATAATTTTTTAAAAAGTGATTATGGATTAAGCCCCGTTTGGCTCTAGCGGCTCTGGTTTACGAGAAAAATCAACTTTTATAAATTTTTCGAAAAAGTGATTATGGATTAAGCCCCGTTTGGCTCTAGCGGCTCTGGTTTACGAGAAAAATCAACTTTTATAAATTTTCGAAAAAGTGATTATGGATTAAGCCCCGTTTGGCTCTAGCGGCTCTGGTTTACGAGAAAAATCGACTTTTATAAAATTTTATAAATTTTCGAAAAAGTGATTATGGATTAAGCCCCGTTAGGCTCTAGCGGCTCTGGTTTACGAGAAAAATCAACTTTTATAAAATTTTATAAATTTTTAAAAAAGTGATTATGGATTAAGCCCCGTTAGGCTCTAGCGGCTCTGGTTTACGAGAAAAATCGACTTTTATAAAATTTTATAAATTTTTTAAAAAAGTGATTATGGATTAAGCCCCGTTGGCTCTAGCGGCTCTGGTTTACGAGAAAAATCAACTTTTATAAATTTTCGAAAAAGTGATTATGGATTAAGCCCCGTTAGGCTCTAGCGGCTCTGGTTTACGAGAAAAATCGACTTTTATAAAATTTTAAATTTTCGAAAAAGTGATTATGGATTAAGCCCCGTTAGGCTCTAGCGGCTCTGGTTTACGAGAAAAATCGACTTTTATAAAATTTTATAATTTTTTAAAAAGTGATTATGGATTAAGCCCCGTTTGGCTCTAGCGGCTCTGGTTTACGAGAAAAATCAACTTTTAAATTATAAATTTTCGAAAAAGTGATTATGGATTAAGCCCCGTTAGGCTCTAGCGGCTCTGGTTTACGAGAAAAATCGACTTTTATAAAATTTTATAAATTTTCGAAAAAGTGATTATGGATTAAGCCCCGTTGGCTCTAGCGGCTCTGGTTTACGAGAAAAATCAACTTTTATAAATTTTCGAAAAAGTGATTATGGATTAAGCCCCGTTAGGCTCTAGCGGCTCTGGTTTACGAGAAAAATCGACTTTTATAAAATTTTATAAATTTTTTAAAAAAGTGATTATGGATTAAGCCCCGTTTGGCTCTAGCGCTCTGGTTTACGAGAAAATCAACTTTTATTAAAATTTTCGAAAAAGTGTTATGGATTAAGCCCCGTTGGCTCTAGCGGCTCTGGTTTACGAGAAAAATCAACTTTATAAATTAAATTCGAAAAAGTTGATTATGGATAAGCCCGTTAGGCTCTAGCGGCTCTGGTTTACGAGAAAAATCAACTTTTATAAATTTTCGAAAAAAGTGATTATGGATTAAGCCCCGTTAGCTCTAGCGGCTCTGGTTTACGAGAAAAATCGACTTTTATAAAATTTATAAATTTTTTAAAAAAGTGATTCATGGATTAAGCCCCGTTGGCTTTAGCGGCTCTGGTTTACGGAGAAAAATCAACTTTTATAAATTTTCGAAAAAGTGATTATGGATTAAGCCCCGTTTGGCTCTAGCGGCTCTGGTTTACGAGAAAAATCGACTTTTATAAAATTTATAAATTTTTAAAAAAGTGATTATGGATTAAGCCCCGTTTGGCTCTAGCGGCTCTGGTTTACGAGAAAAATCAACTTTTATAAATTTTCGAAAAAGTGATTATGGATTAAGCCCCGTTAGTTTCTAGCGGTTTTGGTTTACGAGAAAAATCGACTTTATAAAATTTTATAAATTTTTTAAAAAGTGATTATGGATTAAGCCCCGTTGGGCTTTAGCGGCTCTGGTTTACGAGAAAAATCAACTTTTAATTAAATTTTCGAAAAAGTGATTATGGATTAAGCCCCGTTTGGCTCTAGCGGCTCTGGTTTACGAGAAAAATCAACTTTAATAAATTTTCGAAAAAGTGATTATGGATTAAGCCCCGTTAGGCTCTAGCGGCTCTGGTTTACGAGAAAAATCGACTTTTATAAATTTTATAAATTTTTAAAAAGTGATTATGGATTAAGCCCCGTTGGGCTCTAGCGGCTCTGGTTTACGAGAAAAATCGACTTTTATAAAATTTTATAAATTTTTAAAAAAGTGATTATGGATTAAGCCCCGTTTGGCTCTAGCGGCTCTGGTTTACGAGAAAAATCAACTTTTATAAATTTTCGAAAAAGTGATTATGGATTAAGCCCCGTTAGTTTCTAGCGGTTTTGGTTTACGAGAAAAATCGACTTTTATAAAATTTTATAAATTTTTTAAAAAAGTGATTATGGATTAAGCCCCGTTGGGCTTTAGCGGCTCTGGTTTACGAGAAAAATCAACTTTTATAAATTTTCGAAAAAGTGATTATGGATTAAGCCCCGTTTGGCTCTAGCGGCTCTGGTTTACGAGAAAAATCAACTTTTATAAATTTTCGAAAAAGTGATTATGGATTAAGCCCCGTTAGTTCTAGCGGCTCTGGTTTACGAGAAAAATCGACTTTTATAAAATTTATAAATTTTTAAAAATGTGATTATGGATTAAGCCACGTTTGGCTCTAGCGGCTCTGGTTTACGAGAAAAATCAACTTTTATAAATTTTCGAAAAAGTGATTATGGATTAAGCCCCGTTAGGTTCTAGCGGCTCTGGTTTACGAGAAAAATCGACTTTTATAAAATTTTATAAATTTTTTAAAAATGTGATTATGGATTAAGCCCCGTTGGGCTTTAGCGGCTCTGGTTTACGAGAAAAATCAACTTTTATAAATTTTCGAAAAAGTGATTATGGATTAAGCCCCGTTTGGCTCTAGCGGCTCTGGTTTACGAGAAAAATCAACTTTAATAAATTTTCGAAAAAGTGATTATGGATTAAGCCCCGTTAGGCTCTAGCGGCTCTGGTTTACGAGAAAAATCGACTTTTATAAAATTTTATAATTTTTAAAAAGTGATTATGGATTAAGCCCCGTTTGGCTCTAGCGGCTCTGGTTTACGAGAAAAATCAACTTTTAATTAAATTTTCGAAAAAGTGATTATGGATTAAGCCCCGTTAGTTTCTAGCGGTTTTGGTTTACGAGAAAAATCGACTTTTATAAAATTTTATAATTTTTAAAAAGTGATTATGGATTAAGCCCCGTTAGGCTCTAGCGGGCTCTGGTTTACGATAAAAATCGACTTTTATAAAATTTTATAATTTTTTAAAAAAGTGATTATGGATTAAGCCCCGTTAGGCTCTAGCGGCTCTGGTTTACGAGAAAAATCAACTTTTATAAATTTTCGAAAAAGTGATTATGGATTAAGCCCCGTTAGGCTCTAGCGGCTCTGGTTTACGAGAAAAATCGACTTTTATATAATTTTATAAATTTTTAAAAAAGTGATTATGGATTAAGCCCCGTTAGGCTCTAGCGGCTCTGGTTTACGAGAAAAATCAACTTTTATAAATTTTCGAAAAAGTGATTATGGATTAAGCCCCGTTTGGCTCTAGCGGCTCTGGTTTACGAGAAAAATCAACTTTTATAAATTTTCGAAAAAGTGATTATGGATTAAGCCCCGTTTGGCTCTAGCGGCTCTGGTTTACGAGAAAAATCAACTTTTATAAATTTTCGAAAAAGTGATTATGGATTAAGCCCCGTTTGGCTCTAGCGGCTCTGGTTTACGAGAAAAATCAACTTTTATAATTTTCGAAAAAGTGATTATGGATTAAGCCCCGTTGGCTCTAGCGGCTCTGGTTTACGAGAAAAATCGACTTTTATAAAATTTTATAATTTTTAAAAAGTGATTATGGATTAAGCCCGTTGGGCTCTAGCGGCTCTGGTTTACGAGAAAAATCGACTTTTATAAAATTTTATAATTTTTTAAAAAAGTGATTATGGATTAAGCCCCGTTTGGCTCTAGCGGCTCTGGTTTACGAGAAAAATCGACTTTTATAAAATTTTATAATTTTTAAAAAGTGATTATGGATTAAGCCCCGTTTGGCTCTAGCGGCTCTGGTTTACGAGAAAAATCGACTTTTATAAAATTTATAATTTTTTAAAAAAGTGATTATGGATTAAGCCCCGTTTGGCTCTAGCGGCTTCTGGTTACGGTTACGAGAAAAATCGACTTTTATAAAATTTTATAAATTTTTTAAAAAGTGATTATGGATTAAGCCCCGTTAGGCTCTAGCGGCTCTGGTTTACGAGAAAAATCGACTTTTATAAAATTTTATAATTTTTTAAAAAAGTGATTATGGATTAAGCCCCGTTAGGCTCTAGCGGCTCTGGTTTACGAGAAAATCGACTTTTATAAAATTTTATAATTTTTTAAAAAAGTGATTATGGATTAAGCCCGTTAGGCTCTAGCGGCTCTGGTTTACGAGAAAAATCGACTTTTATAAAATTTTATAAATTTTTTAAAAAGTGATTATGGATTAAGCCCCGTTTGGCTCTAGCGGCTCTGGTTTACGAAGAAAAATCGATTTTTATAAAATTTTATAAATTTTTAAAAAGTGATTATGGATTAAGCCCCGTTGGCTCTAGCGGCTCTGGTTTACGAGAAAAATCGACTTTTATAAAATTTTATAAATTTTTTTAAAAAAAGTGATTATGGATTAAGCCCCGTTTGGCTCTAGCGGCTCTGGTTTACGAGAAAAATCAACTTTTATAAATTTTCGAAAAAGTGATTATGGATTAAGCCCCGTTTGGGCTCTAGCGGCTCTGGTTTACGAGAAAATCGACTTTTATAAAATTTTATTTTTTAAAAAGTGATTATGGATTAAGCCCCGTTGGGCTCTAGCGGCTCTGGTTTACGAGAAAAATCGACTTTTATAAAATTTTATAAATTTTTTAAAAAAGTGATTATGGATTAAGCCCCGTTGGCTCTAGCGGCTCTGGTTTACGAGAAAAATCGACTTTTATAAAATTTTATAATTTTTAAAAAAGTGATTATGGATTAAGCCCCGTTTGGCTCTAGCGGCTCTGGTTTACGAGAAAAATCAACTTTTATAAATTATTTCGAAAAAGTGATTATGGATTAAGCCCCGTTTGGCTCTAGCGGCTCTGGTTTACGAGAAAATCAACTTTTATAAATTTTCGAAAAAGTGATTATGGATTAAGCCCCGTTGGCTCTAGCGGCTCTGGTTTACGAGAAAAATCGACTTTTATAAAATTTATAATTTTTTAAAAAAGTGATTATGGATTAAGCCCCGTTGGCTCTAGCGGCTCTGGTTTACGAGAAAAATCGACTTTTATAAATTTATAATTTTAAAAAGTGATTATGGATTAAGCCCCGTTTGGCTCTAGCGGCTCTGGTTTACGAGAAAAATCGACTTTTATAAATTTATAATTTTCGAAAAAGTGATTATGGATTAAGCCCCGTTGGCTCTAGCGGCTCTGGTTTACGAGAAAAATCGACTTTTATAAAATTTTATAATTTTTTAAAAAAGTGATTATGGATTAAGCCCCGTTTGGCTCTAGCGGCTCTGGTTTACGAGAAAAATCAACTTTTATAAATTTTCGAAAAAGTGATTATGGATTAAGCCCCGTTGGCTCTAGCGGCTCTGGTTTACGAGAAAAATCGACTTTTATAAAATTTTATAATTTTTAAAAAAGTGATTATGGATTAAGCCCCGTTTGGCTCTAGCGGCTCTGGTTTACGAGAAAAATCGACTTTTATAAATTTATAATTTTTAAAAAGTGATTATGGATTAAGCCCCGTTTGGCTCTAGCGGCTCTGGTTTACGAGAAAAATCGACTTTTATAAAATTTTATAATTTTAAAAAAGTGATTATGGATTAAGCCCCGTTTGGCTCTAGCGGCTCTGGTTTACGAGAAAAATCGACTTTTATAAAATTTTATAAATTTTTAAAAAAGTGATTATGGATTAAGCCCCGTTGGCTCTAGCGGCTCTGGTTTACGAGAAAAATCAACTTTTATAAAATTTTCGAAAAAGTGATTATGGATTAAGCCCCGTTGGCTCTAGCGGCTCTGGTTTACGAGAAAAATCGACTTTTATAAAATTTTATAAATTTTTAAAAAAGTGATTATGGATTAAGCCCCGTTTGGCTCTAGCGGCTCTGGTTTACGAGAAAAATCAACTTTTAAATTTTATAATTTTCGAAAAAGTGATTATGGATTAAGCCCCGTTAGGCTCTAGCGGCTCTGGTTTACGAGAAAAATCGACTTTTATAAAATTTTATAAATTTTTAAAAAAGTGATTATGGATTAAGCCCCGTTGGGCTCTAGCGGCTCTGGTTTACGAGAAAAATCGACTTTTATAAAATTTTATAATTTTTTAAAAAAGTGATTATGGATTAAGCCCCGTTTGGCTCTAGCGGCTCTGGTTTACGAGAAAAATCAACTTTTATAAATTTTCGAAAAAGTGATTATGGATTAAGCCCCGTTAGGCTCTAGCGGCTCTGGTTTACGAGAAAAATCGACTTTTATAAAATTTTATAAATTTTTAAAAAAGTGATTATGGATTAAGCCCCGTTGGCTCTAGCGGCTCTGGTTTACGAGAAAAATCAACTTTTATAAATTTAATTCGAAAAGTGATTATGGATTAAGCCCCGTTGGGCTCTAGCGGCTCTGGTTTACGAGAAAATCAACTTTTAATTAAATTTTTCAAAAAGTGATTATGGATTAAGCCCCGTTTGGCTCTTAGCGGCTCTGGTTTACGAGAAAAATCAACTTTTATAAATTTTTCGAAAAAGTGATTATGGTTAAGCCCCGTTGGCTCTAGCGGCTCTGGTTTACGAGAAAAAATCAACTTTTTAATAAATTTTCGGAAAAAGTGATTATGGATTAAGCCCCGTTAGGCTCTAGCGGCTCTGGTTTACGAGAAAAATCACTTTTATAAATTTAAAATTTTCGAAAAAGTGATTATGGATTAAGCCCCGTTGGCTTCTAGCGGCTTCTGGTTTACGAGAAAAATCGACTTTTATAAAATTTTATAAATTTTTTAAAAAGTGATTATGGATTAAGCCCCGTTAGGCTCTAGCGGCTCTGGTTTACGAAAAAATCGACTTTTATAAAATTTTATAATTTTTAAAAAAGTGATTATGGATTAAGCCCCGTTGGCTCTAGCGGCTCTGGTTTACGAGAAAAATCAACTTTTATAAATTTTCGAAAAAGTGATTATGGATTAAGCCCCGTTAGGCTCTAGCGGCTCTGGTTTACGATAAAAATCGACTTTTATAAAATTTTATAATTTTTTAAAAAAGTGATTATGGATTAAGCCCCGTTTGGCTCTAGCGGCTCTGGTTTACGAGAAAAATCAACTTTTATAAATTTTCGAAAAAGTGATTATGGATTAAGCCCCGTTAGTTTCTAGCGGCTTTGGTTTACGAGAAAAATCGACTTTTATAAAATTTTATAAATTTTCGAAAAAGTGATTATGGATTAAGCCCCGTTAGGCTCTAGCGGCTCTGGTTTACGAGAAAAATCAACTTTTATAAATTTTCGAAAAAGTGATTATGGATTAAGCCCCGTTAGTTTCTAGCGGTTTGGTTTACGAGAAAAATCGACTTTTATAAAATTTTATAAATTTTTTAAAAAAGTGATTATGGATTAAGCCCCATTAGGCTCTAGCGGCTCTGGTTTACGAGAAAAATCGACTTTTATAAAATTTTATAAATTTTTAAAAAAGTGATTATGGATTAAGCCCCGTTTGGCTCTAGCGGCTCTGGTTTACGAGAAAAATCAACTTTTATAAATTTTCGAAAAAGTGATTATGGATTAAGCCCGTTAGGTTCTAGCGGCTTTGGTTTACGAGAAAAATCGACTTTTATAAAATTTTATAATTTTCGAAAAAGTGATTATGGATTAAGCCCCGTTAGGCTCTAGCGGCTCTGGTTTACGAGAAAAATCAACTTTTATAAATTTTTCGAAAAAGTGATTATGGATTAAGCCCCGTTGGCTCTAGCGGCTCTGGTTTACGAGAAAAATCGACTTTTATAAAATTTTATAATTTTTTAAAAAAGTGATTATGGATTAAGCCCCGTTTGGCTCTAGCGGCTCTGGTTTACGAGAAAAATCAACTTTTATAAATTTTCGAAAAAAGTGATTATGGATTAAGCCCCGTTAGTTCTAGCGGCTTTGGTTTACGAGAAAAATCGACTTTATAAAATTTTATAAATTTTCGAAAAATGTGATTATGGATTAAGCCCCGTTTGGCTCTAGCGGCTCTGGTTTACGAGAAAAATCAACTTTTATAAATTTTCGAAAAAGTGATTATGGATTAAGCCCCGTTTGGCTCTAGCGGCTCTGGTTTACGAGAAAAATCAACTTTAAATAAATTTTCGAAAAAGTGATTATGGATTAAGCCCCGTTTAGGCTCTAGCGGCTCTGGTTTACGAGAAAAATCGACTTTTATAAAATTTTATAATTTTTTAAAAAAGTGATTATGGATTAAGCCCCGTTTGGCTCTAGCGGCTCTGGTTTACGAGAAAAATCAACTTTTATAAATTTTCGAAAAAGTGATTATGGATTAAGCCCCGTTAGTTTCTAGCGGTTTTGGTTTACGAGAAAAATCAACTTTTATAAATTTTCGAAAAAGTGATTATGGATTAAGCCCCGTTAGTCTCTAGCGGTTTTGGTTTACGAGAAAAATCGACTTTTATAAAATTTTATAAATTTTTTAAAAAAGTGATTATGGATTAAGCCCCGTTAGGCTCTAGCGGCTCTGGTTTACGAGAAAAATCAACTTTTATAAATTTATTTCGAAAAAGTGATTATGGATTAAGCCCCGTTTGGCTCTAGCGGCTCTGGGTTTACGAGAAAAATCAACTTTATAAAATTTATAAATTTTTCGAAAAAAGTGATTATGGATTAAGCCCCGTTAGGCTCTAGCGGTTCTGGTTTACGAGAAAAATCGACTTTTATAAAATTTATAAATTTTTTAAAAAAGTGATTATGGATTAAGCCCCGTTGGCTCTAGCGGCTCTGGTTTACGAGAAAAATCGACTTTTATAAAATTTATAAATTTTTTAAAAAGTGATTATGGATTAAGCCCCGTTTGGCTCTAGCGGCTCTGGTTTACGAGAAAAATCAACTTTTATAAATTTTCGAAAAAGTGATTATGGATTAAGCCCCGTTAGTTTCTAGCGGTTTTGGTTTACGAGAAAAAATCGACTTTTATAAATTTTATAAATTTTCGAAAAAGTGATTATGGATTAAGCCCCGTTGGGCTCTACCGGCTCTGGTTTACTAGAAAAATCGACTTTTATAAAATTTTATAAATTTTTTAAAAAAGTGATTATGGATGAAGCCCCCGTTTGGCTCTAGCGGCTCTGGTTTACGAGAAAAATCAACTTTTATAAATTTTCGAAAAAGTGATTATGGATTAAGCCCCGTTGGGCTCTAGCGGCTCTGGTTTACGAGAAAAATCAACTTTTATAAATTTTCGAAAAAGTGATTATGGATTAAGCCCCGTTTGGCTCTAGCGGCTCTGGTTTACGAGAAAAATCAACTTTTATAAATTTTCGAAAAAGTGATTATGGATTAAGCCCCGTTAGGCTCTAGCGGCTCTGGTTTACGAGAAAAATCAACTTTTATAAAATTTTATAAATTTTTTAAAAAAGTGATTATGGATTAAGCCCCGTTTGGCTCTAGCGGCTCTGGTTTACGAGAAAAATCGACTTTTATAAAATTTTATAATTTTTTAAAAAAGTGATAAGGGATTAAGCCCCGTTTGGCTCTAGCGGCTCTGGTTTACGAGAAAAATCAACTTTATAAATTTTCGAAAAAGTGATTATGGATTAAGCCCCGTTTGGCTCTAGCGGCTCTGGTTTACGAGAAAAATCAACTTTTATAAATTTTCGAAAAAAGTGATTATGGATTAAGCCCCGTTAGGCTCTAGCGGCTCTTTTACGAGAAAAATCGACTTTTATAAAATTTTATAAATTTTTTAAAAAGTGATTATGGATGAAGCCCCGTTTGGCTCTAGCGGCTCTGGTTTACGAGAAAAATCAACTTTTATAAATTTTCGAAAAAGTGATTATGGATTAAGCCCCGTTGGGCTCTAGCGGCTCTGGTTTACGAGAAAAATCAACTTTTATAAATTTTCGAAAAAGTGATTATGGATTAAACCCCGTTAGGCTCTAGCGGCTCTGGTTTACGAGAAAAATCGATTTTTATAAAATTTTATAAATTTTTTAAAAAAGTGATTATGGATTAAGCCCCGTTGGCCTCTACCGGCTCTGGTTTACGAGAAAAATCAACTTTTATAAATTTTTCGAAAAAGTGATTATGGATTAAGCCCCGTTTGGCTCTAGCGGCTCTGGTTTACGAGGAAAATCGACTTTTATAAAATTTTATAAATTTTCGAAAAAGTGATTATGGATTAAGCCCCGTTGGGCTCTACCGGCTCTGGTTTACGAGAAAAATCGACTTTTATAAAATTTTATAAATTTTTTAAAAAAGTGATTATGGATTAAGCCCCGTTGGGCTCTAGCAGCTCTGGTTTACTAGAAAAATCGACTTTTATAAAATTTTATAAATTTTTTAAAAAGTGATTATGGATTAAGCCCCGTTGGGCTCTAGCGGCTCTGGTTTACGAGAAAAATCAACTTTTAATTTAAATTTTCGAAAAAGTGATTATGGATTAAGCCCCGTTAGGCTCTAGCGGCTCTGGTTTACGAGAAAAATCGACTTTTATAAAATTTTATAAATTTTTTAAAAAAGTGATTATGGATTAAGCCCCGTTGGCCTCTAGCGGCTCTGGTTTACGAGAAAAATCGACTTTTATAAATTATAATTTTCGAAAAAGTGATTATGGATTAAGCCCCGTTGGCTCTAGCGGCTCTGGTTTACGAGAAAAATCGACTTTTATAAAATTTTATAATTTTTTAAAAAAGTGATTATGGATTAAGCCCCGTTAGGCTCTAGCGGCTCTGGTTTACGAGAAAAATCAACTTTTATAAATTTTTCGAAAAAGTGATTATGGATTAAGCCCCGTTGGGCTCTAGCGGCTCTGGTTTACGAGAAAAATCGACTTTTATAAAATTTTATAAATTTTTTAAAAAAGTGATTATGGATTAAGCCCCGTTGGGCTCTAGCGGCTCTGGTTTACTAGAAAAATCGACTTTTATAAAATTTTATAATTTTTAAAAAGTGATTATGGATTAAGCCCCGTTGGGCTCTAGCGGCTCTGGTTTACGAGAAAAATCAACTTTTATAAATTAAATTTTCGAAAAAGTGATTATGGATTAAGCCCCGTTAGGCTCTAGCGGCTCTGGTTTACGAGAAAAATCGACTTTTATAAAATTTTATAAATTTTTTAAAAAAGTGATTATGGATTAAGCCCCGTTGGGCTCTACCGGCTTGGTTTACGAGAAAAATCGACTTTTAATTAAATTTTCGAAAAAGTGATTATGGATTAAGCCCCGTTTGGCTCTAGCGGCTCTGGTTTACGAGAAAAATCGACTTTTATAAAATTTTATAAATTTTTTAAAAAAGTGATTATGGATTAAGCCCCGTTGGGCTCTAGCGGCTCTGGTTTACGAGAAAAATCAACTTTTATAAATTTTCGAAAAAGTGATTATGGATTAAGCCCCGTTTGGCTCTAGCGGCTCTGGTTTACGAGAAAAATCAACTTTAATAAATTTTCGAAAAAAGTGATTATGGATTAAGCCCCGTTTGGCTCTAGCGGCTCTGGTTTACGAGAAAAATCGACTTTTATAAAATTTTATAAATTTTTTAAAAAGTGATTATGGATTAAGCCCCGTTTGGCTCTAGCGGCTCTGGTTTACGAGAAAAATCAACTTTTATAAATTTTCGAAAAAGTGATTATGGATTAAGCCCCGTTTGGCTCTAGCGGCTCTGGTTTACGAGAAAAATCAACTTTAATAAATTTTCGAAAAAGTGATTATGGATTAAGCCCCGTTAGTTTCTAGCGGTTTTGGTTTACGAGAAAAATCGACTTTATAAAATTTTATAAATTTTTTAAAAAAGTGATTATGGATTAAGCCCCGTTTGGCTCTAGCGGCTCTGGTTTACGAGAAAAATCGACTTTTATAAAATTTTATAATTTTTTAAAAAGTGATTATGGATTAAGCCCCGTTTGGCTCTAGCGGCTCTGGTTTACGAGAAAAATCAACTTTTATAAATTTTCGAAAAAGTGATTATGGATTAAGCCCCGTTAGTTTCTAGCGGTTTTTGGTTTACGAGAAAAATCGACTTTTATAAATTTTATAAATTTTTTAAAAAAGTGATTATGGATTATGCCCCGTTTGGCTCTAGCGGCTCTGGTTTACGAGAAAAATCAACTTTTATAAAATTTTATAATTTTTTAAAAAAGTGATTATGGATTAAGCCCCGTTAGGCTCTAGCGGCTCTGGTTACGAGAAAAATAAACTTTTATAAATTTTCGAAAAAGTGATTATGGATTAAGCCCCGTTTGGCTCTAGCGGCTCTGGTTTACGAGAAAAATCAACTTTTATAAAATTTTATAATTTTTTAAAAAAGTGATTATGGATTAAGCCCCGTTTGGCTCTAGCGGCTCTGGTTTACGAGAAAAATCAACTTTTATAAATTTTCGAAAAGTGATTATGGATTAAGCCCCGTTTGGCTCTAGCGGCTCTGGTTTACGAGAAAAATCAACTTTTATAAAATTTTATAATTTTTTAAAAAAGTGATTATGGATTAAGCCCCGTTTGGCTCTAGCGGCTCTGGTTTTACGAGAAAAATCAACTTTTATAAAATTTTTAAATTTTTTAAAAAAGTGATTATGGATTAAGCCCCGTTAGGCTCTAGCGGCTCTGGTTTACGAGAAAAATCGACTTTTATAAAATTTTATAATTTTTTAAAAAAGTGATTATGGATTAAGCCCCGTTAGGCTCTAGCGGCTCTGGTTTACGAGAAAAATCGACTTTTATAAAATTTTATAATTTTTTAAAAAAGTGATTATGGATTAAGCCCCGTTTGGCTCTAGCGGCTCTGGTTTACGAGAAAAATCAACTTTTATAAAATTTTTAAATTTTTTAAAAAAGTGATTATGGATTAAGCCCCGTTAGGCTCTAGCGGCTCTGGTTTACGAGAAAAATCGAAAAATAGATTTTTATAAAATTTTATAAATTTTTAAAAAAGTGATTATGGATTAAGCCCCGTTGGGCTCTAGCGGCTCTGGTTTACGAGAAAAATCGACTTTTATAAAATTTTATAATTTTTTAAAAAATGATTATGGATTAAGCCCCGTTGGGCTCTAGCGGCTCTGGTTTACGAGAAAAATCAACTTTTATAAATTTTCGAAAAAGTGATTATGGATTAAGCCCCGTTGGGCTCTAGCGGCTCTGGTTTACGAGAAAAATCAACTTTTATTAAATTTTATAAATTTTTTAAAAAAGTGATTATGGATTAAGCCCCGTTAGGCTCTAGCGGCTCTGGTTTACGAGAAAAATCAACTTTTATAAATTTTCGAAAAAGTGATTATGGATTAAGCCCCGTTAGTTTCTAGCGGTTTTGGTTTACGAGAAAAATCGACTTTTATAAAATTTTATAATTTTTAAAAAAGTGATTATGGATTAAGCCCCGTTTTGCTCTAGCGGCTCTGGTTTACGAGAAAAATCAACTTTTATAAATTTTATAATTTTTTAAAAAGTGATTATGGATTAAGCCCCGTTGGGCTCTAGCAGCTCTGGTTTACGAGAAAAATCGACTTTTATAAAACTTTATAAATTTTTAAAAAAGTGATTATGGATTAAGCCCCGTTAGGCTCTGGCGGCTCTGGTTTACGAGAAAAATCGACTTTTATAAAATTGTATACATTTTTTAAAAAAGTGATTATGGATTAAGCCCCGTTAGGCTCTAGCAGCTCTGGTTTACGAGAAAAATCGACTTTTATAAAATTTTAAAATTTTTAAAAAAGTGGTTATGGATTAAGCCCCATTAGGCTCTAGTGGCTCTGGTTTACGAGAAAAATCGACTTTTATAAAATTTTAAAATTTTTAAAAAAATGGTTATGGATTAAGCCCCATTAGGCTCTAGTGGCTCTGGTTTACGAGAAAAATCGACTTTTATAAAATTTTATAAATTTTCGAAAAAGTGATTATGGATTAAGCCCCATTAGGCTCTAGTGGCTCTGGTTTACGAGAAAAATCGACTTTTATAAAATTTTATAAATTTTTCGAAAAAGTGATTATGAATTAAGCCCCGTTAGGCTCTAGCGGCTCTGGTTTAAGAGAAAAATCAAATTTTATAAAATTTTATTGATGATAACGCAGATAAGAAATTTTATATTTATTCAAAGCATAAACTTGCAGCACTTTTGGTTTTTACTCCCTCTGTTATCATTTCGGTGTGATTAACACGTGTAAATAGTGATTTGTTTTTCTTTTTTTTTAATTTTTGCACATTTGTCGGCTTCATTTTTTAACAAATTGTTTTATTAAATTTACATCTGCAATTTAATTTATAAAAATGGTAATTATTTTTTAATATTTCCATAGTATATTCTTGTTAAATTAAATATATAATTATTTATTTGTAGTTTTCTATGCTGCATAAGGAGGAGGGAGCTCACGAAGACGGTATTTGGTCCTGTGCTTGGGGACGCTCTCAACCAGAAAAGTGCGCTGAAGAAAAACAAACAGAAAAAGATCCAGAGGCAAGTAAGGAATTTGTTCTGAGCGAGGATAAACAAGAACCGGCCCCTGTTGATTTCATTGTCACCGGTGGTTTGGATGATTTGGTTAAGGTATGGGATATTCGTGAAGATAATACACTAAAGTTGAGACACCAACTGAAGGGACACTCTTTGGGTGTAGTGTCAGTGGCTGTAAGCTCAGATGGGAAAAGTATGTGTATTAAATGAAACTGTGATGTAGTTTTGTTAACACTACTTTTTTTATTATTTTAGCTATTGCCAGCAGTTCATTAGACTCCAGTTTATGTTTTTGGGATTCGATGAGTGGTCAACAAAAGCATTTATTATCATTTGGCCCAGTTGATTTGTGGACAGTGGCATTTTCGCCTTGTGACAAATACGTGATATCTGGTTCAAATGAGGGCAAAATTTCCATGTACAGTGTGGAGACAGGAAAAGTGGAACAAGTATTAGATGCGCAAAATGGAAAGTTTACATTAAGCATAGCATACGTAAGTTTAAATTTCTTCAATTTGATGTCAAAAAATTACCGTTTTATTTTTAAAGAGCCCTGATGGCAAATACATTGCTAGCGGAGCCATTGATGGCATTATCACTATATTTGATGTGGCAGCCGGTAAAGTTGCACAAACACTTGAGGGTCATGCAATGCCGGTGCGTAGTTTATGTTTCTCCCCCAACTCACAAATGTTATTAACAGCATCCGATGATGGCCATATGAAATTATATGATGTGTAAATATTTTTATTAACATGGGTTCTGAGAGATTTTTTAATGCCAACTTTTTTAGAGCTCATTCTGATGTTGCTGGCACTTTATCTGGTCATTCTTCCTGGGTATTATGTGTTTCCTTTTCGGAAGATGGCAAGCATTTTGCATCTTCGTCCAGTGATTGTTCTGTAAAATATGGGATTTTGCTGAACGCAAATGCATGCACACTTTTAGCGAGCATAATGATCAGGCTTGGGGTGTAAAATATAGTCCTGGAAATGACAAAGTAATTTCAGTATCAGAAGATAAGTCCCTTAATCTTTATAATTGTCCACCAAATATTGTAGTATGAGAATCTAAATAAATGTTTTTTTAATTTATCAAAACAAAAAATGTGTAGTTTTTAAAACTTTAAGGCATAAATCAATTAAATATGCCCACATTTTATTCAGCCTAACTTTTATTTACAATAACAAGTCTATGATCGTTCATTGAAGGAGTTTTGATATTTTATGATTTACTCTTCCTTTTGCTCCTTTGGTTTATCTGTTAAAAGTTTTCGTTTGGCCTGTGTCAATATAGAATCCTTACTTCTCTGATCGGGTATATAAATATTATAACTTCTAAAGTATTTTAAAATGTTATCTAAAATTGAGATTAATCTAAATATTATTGGTACAAATAAAATAAAATAATATTAATACTAACCTACTAATTCCGGTTTCATTTTGTAATCTTCGGCAATTCTGGCTGATGTCCACTTTTCAGGTTCTGACTGATGATCTGTAATAAATTTTAGTGCTTGTCTTAAAGTGCAACGACCAATTGTTACTCTTTGAGGTTCCATATAACCAAATTCAAAATCTTCGGGTGTTTTACGATCCAATGGTAATTGCTTTTCAGCAGATGCTTGACTACGTTTTAAACCATAATCTATCTACATCATTATATTGATACAGAAATACAATATATTTTTATATTATAGTTTTTCGATTTATTTACACATTCCACTCACATATCTGTCCTGCGAGGTTACATAAACATTTTTAAGTCGTTCATCCAAAGCGCTGTCCTTTTTATTCAATTTCTCCAAAAAGTTTGGATCCACTAAAATACATTAAAAACATTTTTATAGAGCATATAATTTATTTTTATTAAATAACTTACATTCCATAGTTCTTTCCATATCTCTTAAATTTCCTTCATATTTGGGTGCTGGAACAGGCTTTTCTCTCTCCAATAATGCGATGTGCACGATTCTCCACATTAAAGCGATTAAGTTTTCTAGACACTACCGACATTACTTTTCCCATTATGAAATAGATTTTAGTGATATTTTATTAAAAAATTAATAAAATTTGTTCAAAATCTAACCCAAGAATTATTAAATCTTAACAATCAAAATAAACAATTCACAATAGAGAAACTGTCACTACGCCACCTGACAGTTAATATTTTCTTCTGGCAACTTTCGATTGTTGTTCGATAAATTGTCACAATAATAATTTTATGTATAGTTATTTAAAATGATTAATTGATTATAGAATTATTTATTATTTTTAAAAATCTTTACATGTTAATATTATAACATTGAAAAACATATATATAATATATAATTATTATACATATAAATTTTCTTGCAGTTCTTAATTAGCGAAATTAATTTTGTAGCTAAACCTATTCTTAATTACCGAAGATATATCCTTTCGCTTAGAGAAACATCTTATTTCAGAAATATGAATAAATTTTATATGCAATAATTTCAAATGACATAATTTCCTTGAAGATTTTGAGATATTGCTACATTTTTTAAAAATGTAGCAATATATATCATTAGAGAGATTTCTATTAGATCTTTCACATGATACCCATATTGTTAATATATCTTAGCTATTAAACGAGAAAAATTGATCTACCAGTAGAAACTTATCAGAGAGAAAAAACAAAAACTATTTGGATATATAAATTTTATTTTATTTAATTATTTAACAATGACAAGAAATCGATAATTATTTTTAAGGATGAATAAGCAGAAATTGAAAATATGGTATGTATTTATGTAGTTGTACGAAATCTTTCGTTCAACATAGAGAAACAGGCAATTATTCTATTTTTTTCACATTAAAAATTTTTATTTATAAAATAATTTTATATATAATGGTCTTATATGAGCTAATGTTAATAAACATAAATCATAACATTTATTAGGAGTTGCCATTTTCTTTTAGCATTAAGAAAGATCAATCTTAACTACTATTTTCTTTACGAATATTAGAATGTTCATTTTGTCTAAGGCAACACCGATGAATTAATAGTACTAAGAATGTCAACACTGGTAAGAATTAATAAATTAATACGACAACCCTGATTTTTATTCGTGACATTGTTTGTTTGTTAGTTAGACGTATATGGAAAAGTAGTGCTGAATTTTTTGTAAAAATATCATTTTAAAACGTGTAAATTTAATAAAAAAGTGTAAAATATTAATTCCCCCATATGAAATAATAAAAACGTGTTAAAATTCTAAAAAAAATAATTAGTTTTGAGGTGTTTTTCGGGCAATAAGTTTTCATATTTTTCTTCACATTGCCTAAAGTAACGAGTTGAGAATTCGTATGGGCAATAAGAAATTAAAGATCATTCGTTGTGCTCCAACAAAAAAATATAAATAACTAGTTAATCGTTGAACGTGAAATATTTACTCGTCGCTAAGTAAATTGACATAATAAAACAAAAAAAAAAGAATAAAAATATAAAAATAAAAATGTTATAATTTATAAAAAAGAAAAAGAAGCTGAAGAATATGCCAAGCAAAACAACAGAGAAAATGTAAGAGAATGTGTAAGAATATACTGTAACAGCAGAAAAAACAAGTGCATAGGCATTTTGTTATTTTTGAATAATTTGCTTCTTTTTTAAATTGTGTTGTGTTTCTGATAAAAGTTCTATTAAAATGAAAAATATTACAAAAAAATGTTCAACTAGTTATTTAATATTTTTGTTATTTTTCAAATCATAGCAAAATGTACAGTGATGTTTAAAAATTTAAAAAGTTATAATACTTCGATTATTATCCATGTTTTTTTTCTTCTGTTTTTCTATTTCTGTTGTGTTCTTATCCACTCAATAGAAAAGAATTTTAATATTCTTTTTCTCGTTACGATACTATTTCTCTTAATTCTTTTTGATTATTTCTTTTTTTTCGTATTGAATCGTAAGTTTTCAGAAAATACTAAGTTTTATATAAAAAATCAAAATTAATAAAAATCATTGTATTTGTAGTATAAATTATAAAAGTAAATAAAATTGCGGAAGAAAGAGAGTAAAAAGAAGAGACCAATAAGAATGAGTCTAAGAATAAAAATATATCATAAAAAGAATGAAAGTCTTGTGCAAGAGAAGTAATAAAATTAATATTTGTGCTAAAAAAATAAGGGAAAAAAACACAAAATATCTGTTTGTATGAATGTAAAATAAATGCACGAGAATTTGTGTGAGTGTGTACTTCTATTGATATATGTTTGTGAGTGTGTGTATGTGTTTGTGCAATTGCTCTATAATAGAATAGCCAGGGTTGTCGAAACGCATTTAGAATAATTTTTTTTAATAAAAAATTAAGAACAAGTAGTGATGGTAGAATCGATTTCGGTTATGGTTAATTATCGATTCTTTGTAAAAACGATTAATCGAAAAGTGTAATTTCTTCGAATTTTCGCTTTATTTGAATAAAAAAAATGTGAAATTAAACAAAAAATAATTTTTATTAAATTTTTGTATTAATTATTTCGATTATTTTGTCGATCAATAATCAAAGTAAAAAAAGTTTATCAAAAAATTGTGAATCTATTGTTTATTATATTTACCATTCTTTGGAACAAGAAAATTAATTTTAACACTATAAAGGCCAACATATTTCTTTGTAAAATACAAACTAATATTTTAAATCGAAAAGGAACGAATTAAAATCCGAAATTCTTCTTCTTTGATAGTTAATATATACTGACGAAATTAGTATCAAGTGAGCGGTTTTAGAGAAATCTTTCCAATCACACATAAAATGTGTAATTTTGTCAATCTATGCCGAAAAAAAACAATTTTTATAGTGGTATGACTTTTTTCTACAAAGTAACAATATCTCAAAATTGTAGGCAACTCTTCAAGCTTAAATTTTGATACCGATTTTGTATCATTTACTTATTATATCATACATCCAAGCCATTTGCCTTTATATACACCTTTATATACACCTGGCCTTTATATACACCTTTACCCGGGGACCATGTAGTCCACTGTTTTCAAACATTTTTGTGCGTGCATAATAACACTGGCATACGGCAGTCACTCATGCTTATCCAACTTCATTGAACCCTCCTCAAGACATTATACATTATAGTGTCGTAGAAGAATCACACAGCAGGCGTGACCAGTTCGCCATTATCATACGTGTTTTTGCCGATCTTATATTCTGAAAATTATTATAAGATCAATTTCAGATTCCCTCGAATTTGATTCACTTAAGTAAAATGCGCCATTCTTTTGAATATATCCATTTTTATCAGTTGTAACAAACAGATTCATAAAAATCTTAAAATTGATAATAAATTTATTTTAATTATTATTTTCATTCATTTTTATTAAAATTGATGAAATTGTATCTTAAATCATAGAATAGATTATGCAGATGAATATAAAGATTTCTTAAAGAAATACTAAGTTTACATAATAGCTGATCTTTTGTTATTGAAATTTAATATTTATACATAAGCGACTTTTAGATAGATAATCTTAATCTGATTTATAAACAATTTGTATCTTAGTAAATTGTTTTCTATAATGGTTGTGAAAAATAAGAATTCCGAAAAAATAATGATTTATGAGAAATTGAATATTTTTAATATAAAACTACATTTTTTGGGAAAAATTTAATTTAAGGATTAAGATCGAAAAATTCTTTACACGCATGTTTTATTAAGACTTTATATCCAAGTTTTATTTAATTTTTTCTATTTAATGTCAAACAAATAGTACTTTTAATCTGATTAAAAAGGAGTGATCAGAAAAAATGCGTACTAAAATTATTAAATATATTCAACAAAATAAAACTTGTACCTACAAAAAGTTGACCGCCAAACTGCTTTCAATGTTTTTAAGAAGTACCGGGAGAACTTGTCCGTTGATAAAAAACACCTAATTCAATTTGAATGAATGGTCCATATGATGTTTCCAAATGCAAAAAGAAAGCATTTTCTCCCAGCTCCCAGCGCATCTGTGGTCGTACTATCAGTTTTATTTGTTACGAAGAGTTAAAGGAAATATTGAAGTCAAAAAATTAAAAAATTTATTCTCGAAAGTTTAGAATAAAAGCTGTTTCTAATCATAAGACTTCATAATGTGTTCACTTATTTTTGGGGACTTCTTGCCACTGTGGTAAACAAGCCCTTGAGGGGTACAAGAACAATGATATGGCATTTGCACCAACAGAGGTAAATCCTCCAACTGTCGGGAGCTTAAGCCATTGGAGAGATATATTGGCTCTTTAAGAGTACAAAAAAGTGCTAAAAGTGTGGTATATTTTAAAAGGAGATGTACTACCTGTCCGAGCAATTTGAGAGAAAGCACTATAAAAACATTAATGGAAGGATTTCCGAAAAGTTTTAATACTTCATCACTAGTGATTAAAACTATAAAAATATTATTTTGTTTATTATAATAATTTCAATCCAATAAAAAATTAAAGCTGTATTTTTAGTGGATTTAATTGGTTTTCAGTAATAATTTGATTCAAATATAGATTTTCTAGGGGGTTTGAAAAATAATTATTATTCGGAATCGAGATGAGTTGTTTAATGAATAAAGAAAAATAAATAAATAAGATATTTTATTTTGAACATCAATAAATTAATTTGAACACTTAAAATATCAGTTTTTTTTTTAAATATCTACATACTTACATATAAATAAATTATAAACACATAAAATTCTGTCTTCAGACCTACACATGGAAAAAAACCCTTTGTATCCAAAACAAAATCACTCATACCTACCAAACAAACAACCAACCAACCAACAAGATATAGAACAAAAGATATATAAATTTTATTTCTTATTTATGTGTGAGTGAGTCATTGTAAATGTATGTGTGTTGTGAACATGCACATTTTAGTCAGTTTGTCAGTCAGTTTGCTAGTTATTTAGCTAGTTCAGCCCCATACTGCCCCTGTTGCCACTATAAAGAAAATAACAACAAAAATAAAAACAAAAAATAAAATAAAAAATGTGAACATGTTGTTATTGTTTTGTTGTAGTATAAATTGATCGCCGCGTTTCGGTAAAACGATGAAATATTTGGAATTCCATTCACATTCCAGCATGCAATCCGAGTAGATACATGCCGCGGGTGAGTGACGACAAAGGCACAGCAAAAGTGGGTATTCCAAAGCGAATAGAGTCGTACATTCAACAACAAAACTTCGATAAACAACAAATTGTAGATAGAGATTATAAACGTTGAAGCAACAAAAACAAAAAAAAAAAATAAAACATAAAAAATAAACGAATGATTACTAAACTATCACTCACACAGTTTTTTATTTTTAATTATTATAATTATTATTTTTTTAATTTTCATAAATATCTGACGGACTTAGAATAAATGAATAAATCCACTAAATTATTACTTATGATATATCTATTTTAGAAGCGTTAATTCGCTAAGGGCCAGCGTAACTAATAAAGAATGACAGGTGAAAACTAAAATTGTAGTACGAATATTCACCCCCAAAATCTTCCTATTATAATTACAGTGAACATCTGCTATTATAGATAGAAATGCATGTTATGAGATTAAATACCTCTTTTTTAATTTGGATATGAAAAATGTATTTTTGTTGATTTCTTATGTTCTGAAATCGTATGTTTTGAAATGCTGGTTTGTATAGTTATCTTGCAGAATTCTTGCTTGCTCAATGTATATAAAAATCCAAACTACTTTTGTTCATATATAGAAATAATATGGTTTTAAATGTATCTAAGCAGAGTGCTTGAAATATAGAATTCTCCAAATGAGAGCTTAGAATACAAATTCTACTTACTTCACACACAGTATAAATGACGGCTGCCCTCTCAATCTTGGTCATATCATTCACTTTATTATTCTCTCTCTTTTGAGGTACAGCACAGAGCTCATCCTCTATACGCTTCGTACAGACGATTTGTCTTCGCCACTCATTTAGTCAGGGCATCAGACTCTAAATTGTTCAGATTTGTCCATGAATATTTTATTTAGTGATGTGCGGCATTCCCAGACAATATTTGATGCCGTTAGAAACCTAATTAAGTATATGGTCGTGATATTTTTATTAAAAATAAAGATATCTCGAAATTTTCAGTCAATTGTTTGCTCTCCGAATAGCTGCAATCTCAGCCTGAAATACATTGCATTCAACCGGAAGTCTGAAACACATTCGAATGTTGAATTTCTGAATGAGAACACATTCGCGAACAATTTTTTATAGCCATCATTATAGATGCTTAGTACAAAAATTTCCATGAGAAATAAGCAATGGCCGCGTTTCTTCCATTTGATGAGTATATTTGCTATGCAGGGGGGATGCAATAGGCATAAATAACATATCTTACCGCTTTTTAAGAGCGAATTTCCTGGTAATCATCCGGTAACCATTTGAGAACCGTAAATATAGTCTGAATTAGTTTTTAATTATGAATTCCAAGCTATTTGTTCTATCAGAAAATTAAATTTACAAAAAAACTATTTTTGAGTTATGATTATTTTGCAACAAGTAAGCGATATAATTTATTCTTAATTGATAAACAATAATTTAGAAAACTGATTTAAATATTATGTTTTTATTTAATACGGTTCCTGCATTTTTAACCTTCTGAATAATAATTGTATTTCTTTATTTACAGATTACACTGCAATGTGACTGTTTACTGGTTAAATAATTTTTGATTACATCGATGGTGAATCCATTATTAAGACATTTATTCCAACTCTCCGTGAGAGCCCTCAATAAAATTGAAATATTTTTTATAAAAAAATAATTTTATAACATTTAAAGATTTTTATTAAATTGAATTAAAAAAATTGTTGCCTCTAAGAATAACAAAAACATTTTATTAATTGTGTGATATGACTGCTAAATATTGCAAGAATGCATCAAGCGGGCGGAAAAAGTGGTCGCCCCAAAAATAAATATACAGCTGAAGCACTTGAAACTATAAAACAGGATTTAACAAGATTTCAAGTTCAAAAAGATAATGGCATACAACAGGTAAATATTTTTTTAATTTATATTTACGAATATTGATTACATTCAATACACAATTTAAAAAAGTTGTCATTAGAAAAAATGCACAAATTTTATTGACATTGTATTTTAAATTCTAGTTAAACGTTACAATTACCTTTAATTTATGTTAATTGGTTTAATTTATTGTAGTTTTCTTATTTATTTAAAAAGAAAGATTAGTCTCACTTGACACAAAGAATATATTGGACGATAAAAGTTAAAAGAAATTTCAACATTAGACTGATTAATTTTTGAGGGTTTTCAGTAAATCCAAAACCCTTCCATTAACGTTTTATAGTTCTTTCTGCCACTTTGCTCGAACAGGTAGTATATTTCTGTTTAAAGTCTATTACACATTTGGACACCTTTTTTGTGGTTCTCAATTCTTTTTTTAACAAGAGTCCCATATATTTCTATTGGCCTTAGCTCCGGGGCAGTTTGGAGGATATTCCTCTTTTAGTACAAATACCACATTATTGTCTTTGTAGCCCTCAATATGTTTACCATATTGAAAGGATGCTAAATCAGGCCAGATATAATGTTAAAACTTTATGAATGAAAGCAGTTTTTTTTTGTAAACATTTCTTTGTTCTAAATTTTTCAACATTCCCTGGAGCATCAGCAACATAAAATGTTTATGAAGGAGTCGCAAAAATCTGATAGAACATACATTTCGTTATCATTTTTTAGAATCTTGACTTCAATATCTGTGTTTCTGGTTTTTGATCTCAAAATTTTTAGAAGCATTCCTAAAGTAACTTTTTGAGTCTTGTATGTTTTTAAAACTCTTTAACTTTATATACCAAATAATCTGAACAGGGAGCTAACCGGGCTGCTTTCACAACAAATATGTTCGTATTCTTTTGAAAATATGTTCTATTTTTATGTGGACCATTCCTTCTACCTGAACTTGGTTCTCTATCAACGGACATGTTTTCCCCAAACTGTTTAATAACAATGGATACAGGTGTGATCTTTGAAAGCTGGGTTTTATTGAAAATATTAATAATATTTTCCTGGTAAATCATTTTAATCTGATTAACAATATATTCATTTGTTTGACAATATACATTATAAGTGACATGTTTTGTGAAGGTAATTTGATAAAAAAATAAAAATGAAATAGTGTCTGGGTTAATAGTTTAATTGAAAAAAGTATGTTAAAAATTTGTCAATCTCACTCCTTATTTTGTAATTTATTTAAATCTTAAAGTTCTTAATATTGGACTTTATATTAATATAATTCAAAGTTTTCAATTAGCAAAAATAAGGAAAGTATTCCCAAAATGAAATGTAAAATATTGTTTTGTTTTTTTTTTTTTTTTCTTCAAACAAAATTTCACACAACCCCAAATTGATGAACAATAATTAAATATTGAAATTTTAATACATAGAAAAAATGCATTTAAAAAATAATGAAATATTTACATATACTTTTGAACATATACATAAAAATCTTAGAGAGAAACTGAATTTCTGTGGATATTTATTTATTCAAAATATATATGTATGCATGATTTTTTTTTTTAATTGAACATTTGGTTTTCATCAGTCAATAGAAAATAAAGGGGAAAGAAAATTATTTACAGATAAACACATGAATATTATATGCATATGGTTGTGTATGTGTTTATTATTATTTTGTATTAGTATTTAAGATTATGGTATGTGTTTTTCTTATTATATTGCACAAAGGGGCAGAATTCACCATTTTGATAATAAATCTGAAAGTTTTGATCAACTGGTTTGATTTTGTGGTTCTCCAAAAAAAAAAAAGTCTCGGTTATCAACATTTCTCTACAGTTTGCAAAATATTGATTCTTGATACAATTTCAAAAAGTGTTTTTCCATTTTCGTGAAACCTGGTGGTGTTTTAAAAAACATGTTTACATGTGTTATCGCTTAAAATATTTCAGATTTTTGAACCTGAAACTTTCTGTAATTTTGCAATATTTTAAGTTCTTTTTTAAATAAAATAAAATTTTATAACTTGTCCGTTCATAGAAAGGTAGACGGAGAGATCCACATGATGTGTCTACAGCCTGAGAAGTATTTTCAAAAGAACTGTACTGACAGGAACGCTGCTTAAAATTTAGAGACAAAACTAACACGGAAATTCAAATCGAGTTTTCTAAAAAAAAAAAATATTCTTGCTGTATAATGGGTGACGAAACCTATGT
>PYHX02000467.1:119921911-119945373 GCA_004302925.2 Cochliomyia hominivorax | reverse complement strand
TTTTTTTCAAATATTTGAATTGTTTGCAATTTTAAGAAAAATGTTTCGAATGGTTGAGGTATTAAAATAAGGATAAATATTGGATTTAAAAGTCTAAAAATAGCTTCAAAGTAATTCAGAAATTTTATGAATTTTTCTTTATATTATTCAAGATTTCGTTCGCGAACTATTTTTTATATATTTAGAAGTTTTTGAATTTTGAATTTAAAATGGTTAAACGAGATAAAAATAAATCAAAATATTGCAGTTAAAAGTCTAAAAGTAGCAATAGAGTAGAATTTTATAAAAAATTTTTTTAAAATGATTTGCTGATCCGTTCGCGAACGAAATTTGAACAAAAATTTTTGATACAAAAAAAAATCTTTAAACATTTTTGATTCGCGAAGTAACTCGAATAAAATTACTTCGAAAATATTGTTTAGAAATCTTTGAATAATGATTTAGTTTTTCGATCGTGAACGAAATTTAATAAATTGTTCAAAATAAATAATTTTTTCAATAGGTTTTTGGGGTCTTTAAAATTTACTTTAATGATTAATTCACTTTAATATTAATTTAAGTTCAAAACAATTATTTTTAAATTAAGATCTTGAATGAAAAATTCAATTTAGTTTTAATTTTAAAAATTTTAAAATTTTGAGTTAAGAATTCATTCTTTAATCGCTCTTTTATAATTTTCGTTCGCGAATGAATATTGAGCAAATTTTTTGCTTAATGAGATAAAAATTTAAGCGAAATGCCGATTTATATTTTTTAATTTCACTAAAAAGTGAATAAATTTAATTTTAAATCCCACTTTTCTAGATTAAAATATCAAAAAATCCTTTAAGTTTCAAAAATAAGTTTAATTAATTTTGAAAAAAAAAAAAAAATAAATTTCAAATAAAATTTCATTAAATTTTATTTAAGATTTTGTAATAAAAATTTTAAAAATTTGTTTAAATAATTCATCAATTCATTGATTAATGATTTTATTGTATTTAATTACAAATTGTTGTCACCCCGTCTGAATTTAAGTCTTTTTGCCAATAAGTAGTCAAGTCAGTTTGCTGAAAAAAAGAGTGAAAGTCGTTTATACCTTTTATAGAATTACCTGTAAAAACAATAACAAAAACATTTTAAAAAGACACCCAAATTAAGTGGCACAAATTTGTGGTAATAACTCTTTTTTTTAATGTGACTTTAACTGGCATTTAATGTCATTTAATTATGAACGATAATTAAGGGTAACAACTTTTTTTATAGAAGAGGAAAAATTTAATTTATAAAAATTTAAATTTCAAAGTTTTAACATTTTTAAAACATTAATTAAAAAATCTTATTTAAGAGTTTGATAAAAAGTTTAACAAAACAGGTGGCAACTTTACGGAAAGAAATAACGGTATTAATATAAAAATTAATTTTTAGATTTTAGATTGCGCTCAAAGTTTAATTTTTAAGTCTGTTAAATTTAAATTTTTGCATTAATTTACTCATTTTTAATCGCTCGTTATAAAGAGCAGAATTCTAAAAAAGTGATCAGAATCAAAAAAGATTAAAATCCAAAAAAGAGTGAAGCAGTTATAAATGTTTTAAGTTGAAGAAGGAATATTTTTATGTTTACAAATTTCTTTTTATCTTATAAATTTATCTTATGCTTTCAATGAAGACAATTTGAATCCCAAAAAGATTTTTTTCATTTTTGCAAACGATCTCAAAAAGAATATAATCAGTTTTGAATATCCTCCACCACACTCACACATACACTAAATGAGTCATTAAATTAGTTATAATTTTGGCCATTACTGTTTTTCTACTGAACCGATTTTGGTCCATTTTTGGAATGATAATGAAGTTTACAGAATTGAATATTATGGAATTTTTTTTTCGTATTTACAATTTTACGAAAGTTTGTTGCTTGAACTTAAAAGTTGCTCAGATATTGCGCCATAAATTTTTATACGCTGAACCGATTTCTCATCTCAGGACTATAACTTACTTAGGTCAAATTTCATTGAATTCTGTCAATTTTTGTGGATGTGAGCGTGCCAAACAACACAGACAGACGGACATAGCTAAATCGAATCCGATTTTAATTTTATGCACCACTTGTGGTGGTGGAGGGTATAAAAACTTTAATTTATGATTTTTTGTTAAAAAATTATTTAATTAAATAATTTATTAATTAATTTTTCTTTATTTTTTTTTCTCTTTGCAGGTAAGAACGAAAAGATTGATTGATGGGCCACCATTTGTAATTTCAAAAATAATCTAATCAAAATTTTGAAGTTTTTCCCTTTTGTTCTGATTGGTTAAGTAGAAAAGAAAAATTTTATTTAATTGTGATTAAAACTATAATTTATTACCTTCACACATTCATACTTATATGAACACATATATATGCACACACACAGACACATATATGCATATCATACCCATACAAAAGAAATGTTTATAATCTAATCATGATGATGATAATAATTCATTTACTTTCAAACATTTATTAGAAATTTTCTACCTTTAATTCAATTAAATTGAATTCATTCCAATAACTACTGTTTTGAGAGTCATAAAATTGTTATTATTGTTATAGTCAACTAAAAAAGTAGATAAACACTTTTATTTATTTGATTTTATTTAATTGTTTTGCTTATTTTACATTGTCTACCCGAGCGTGTATAGAATTGTTTACATACAGTGTAAATATATGTATACAAAAATTACATGTAAACGTGTGTATGTATGTGTATTTGTATGAATATAAATATGTGATTTAATGATAATTATTTATTTGAAGTGATAATAAATAAATACTCACTTACTCGCTCACTCTCATACTCATACACATTAATTTTTATTGGCGCAATAAATTTGCAGTTAATTTAAACAAAGAAAATAAAAAATAATTAAAATTAAACAACAACAACAATAACAACAATATTGGATTTTTTCCAAAGCCCTTTATTTATTTACAATTTTCTATTTAACCTTAAAAGGAAGAAATTATAGCAAAAAATGGGTTTTACTTCAAGAGAGGAAAGGAAAGATCACTTGATCTTCTAATACTCAATTCATGTAAATTTATTCCTCTAAATTTATTCCATTTACAGCTGAGTTCTAAAGTATGTTGTCATCATTGTGTCACTCTGAAAATAAATAAATTCATTTAATTTTGTTTTAAGCAGAGCAGGAAAATCCAAACTTTTTTCAGAGTTTATTTTTTTATCGCTCGTCATAAAGAATAGAATTTAAAGAGTGTTAGAAATCAAAAATGATTTAAATTTGAAAAAGTTCAAAAACAAAATAGAGTTAAAAATTAATAACTCTCTTCATCTTTCGGACAAGGACTTTTTCTCAGATTTCTCTCCGAGTTAAATTTTTCATAGAGTTAACTCTTTTCAAAATTCTAAATAAATTTCTAGATAAATTCTAAATAGATTTGTCATAAAATCGAGAATTCCAAAAAATTTAAAGATAAAAAAATTACAAATTAAAAAAAAATCAAAACTCATAAAAGAGCTAAACATTTATAATTTTTAATTAAGAAATTTCAAAAAATTAAAATCTAATCCTCATCAGTATAGAAGATAATTTCTTATAATTTTTAATTCTAAAAAATGGTTACAATCACAAAGATCAAAATCGAATAAAGATTAAAAATCAAAGAAAGATCAAAATCGAAAGAAACATAAAAAAATGAGTTAAAAGATATTAAAAAAGAAAAAATAAATAAAATAATGTTAATCCAAATAAATTTTGACAATTTATAATGAAATAAAGTTTGTTTTATTATTCGTTCATGTTCAAAATCTTTCAAAATCAAATACAATAAAATAAAGTAAAAATGTTTAATTATAAATAAAATATTAATTTAAATAATTTTGGAAAATTTATTTAAAAAAGTTTAAGGTTCGAAAATAAATTGTTATCTTAAATTCTAAAAAAAAGGATCAAAATCCTATAAAAAATAGTTAATAATTAATAATTTTGAATCAATAAATTTAAAAAAAAATGCACATTCTGAAAAAAATCTTTAACTTTAATATTTTACAGATTTCGCTCGGAGGTAAATTTTTCACAGAGTTAAAGTTAAATTTTTAATAAATTTCTATATCTGTTCAATTGTTCACCATAAAGAGTTGAATAAAAAAAATTAATAAATGACAAAAATCGAAAGGAAGATTAAATCCTAAAATGAAATGTTTTGAGTTCAGTTGAAAACGGAAAATTTGTACATTTATAACTTTTTATCTTTTCTTAATGAGTGATCAAAATATTTTTTAGAGATCAAGCTCTTGATCAAACGAACAGTGTATATTCTACAATCTTCTTAAACGATCTCTAAAAGGAGGCTAATCAAAAATGAAGATTTGTTGCGGTAGTGCTCCCGATTAAAATTGAAAAATGTGAAATAAAACAATCAATTTTCTCAAACGATCTGAAAAAAGAGCATAATCCTTAAATGAAGATCTTTCTCATAGTTTTTCCATACCTGGATTTAGATTTTTTAATTAAATGCATTTAAATCGATTTAAATTGTATTGAAACACAATTATTTTTTATAATAAAAAAAATGTTATTTAACATTTAACAAAATCATGAGGGTGTGGTTTCCTTGTAATTGTTGTTCTTTATTAGATGATCGATTTTGTTTTCAGTTCAAAATTGTTGAATATTTAAATTCAATCAAATTTGTTTTTATTTAAAATAAATTAATTTTCAATTTTAATTTGTTTTATTGAAGGAAAAAAAATCATGAAATGGCTCATAATTGAAAATAAACGTTAAATGTCAGTCATTAATTGCAAAATATTTTAACAGAAACCATAACCAAAATTTTTAAAGAAAAAAAGACTAAAAAAATTCTTTAAAAGCGAAAAATAATGATGTGAAACAGATATTTAAAGGAGTTAATTGTTTAAAATGAAATTGTGTATTTCATGTATGGAAAATGGATAAATTTAGCAAAACATAATTGAAGATTCATAAAATTCATGTTCCTTTCAAATAATCATCTTGCCGTTATTGAGGGTGTCCAGCAAAAAATATTTCTAAGGTGTTTGTTTTGAGAACTTAACAGAAAATATCGGCATCGCATGGTACAGATTATTGGTCGTAGCTCATCTCAATTCACTTTATACGATTAAGATTTCTTCAGAAAACAATAAAAAAATTTAAAAGTTTGTAATGAAAAGAACAATTTTATTAGCGAATAAATGTTGCATGTTTTCGTAGAGAATTGAAAGGTCAATTTATATTCAATTTATTGGAAATTAAAAAAGGATATCAATGTACAATTTAGGACGACTACTCACTGTTGTCCTGCAACTTAATTAAAAAAATTAAAGAATTATTTTACAAACAACTGATTTGGAACACGTTGCGTTCTCATATATAACACTTTGAGACATTCCGATAACCTGCACAGAGAATGACCCATCAAGAGAATTACAAAGTAGAGATGAGCGATATTTTCACGACTGTGATTTAATCGCTGTGATTAGTAAATCACTGAAAACTACAGTGACTGCAATTATGAAATAACAGTTACTAATAATATCGTTCTTTCTTAAGTACAGTTGTGTTGAAATTAATTAGATTGATTTTACTTGGAGCCACCAAAATAATTTGAAGATTGTGGACTGAACATAAATTCTAAATGCTTGTTTTCCCATTTGCAAAGAAAACAATGTCCCCAGTCCTCTTTTGTTGAACCCATTTATTCCGGATGTTTTTTTTAATTAAAAAAACACCTTTTGTTTTCATTTGAAACACTGCGATAATTGTCACTATTTAAAAGGACAGTGATTTGAAGTCATATAGAAAATATTCTTTATTTTTTTGACGAATTTCAAAAATCTATCTAAATGAGATGGCCAATTTTTGGACAGTCACCCACTATTCCCCCGATTATGTGGGACTTGTGGTTCTGCAAATTAACTCAAAATTATTTATATTAAGTTTTATTAATATTTCTTTATTGGTTTAGAAATTAAAGAATTATTTCCCAAAACACTCGTTTAAACCCCACGATACCTTCACGTAGATAATATTTTGAGAAGTCCAGATTATCTACATAATTAATAATCCACCTAGAGAACTGAAAGGAAGACCATCTTTATACAAAATTTTCTTTTTTGGAAAATAAAAAAAACGGAATAATTCACATGCCCAATTTGGAAAGATCACACACTAATCTTCTGGTGAGTTGGGGGTCTGTGGTTCTGAAAATCCACTCGACAACATCTCAACTATAATTATCTTAAGTTTTATTAAGATTTTTTTAATGGTTCAGAATTTATAGATTTATTTTCCCAAAATTCGTTCTAAACACACTGTGCCTTCACGTAGATTAGATTTTAAGAAATCCATATCGGCTTTTCGGTTCGTTTTGGAAATAAAAAAAGTCAGTTTTTAGATTATTATGTTTTCAAATTATTGGTCATGTGTTGAGGTCATCAAAATTTTGAATTCTTTTAAAATTCTGTAAAAAAAATAAACCAAAAAAGTCTATTTTCCTCCTTCCTGCAAATTTCTTCTGATTTTAGTGATTTTGCGGTTTAATGTTATTTTTTTTATTGTAAACATACTGTACACATGCCTCTCATATCGCAAATCTATTTTACAAGCACACACACATATATATATGCACATACATACATACAAATGTATTATAATAATTTTTAATGTTTGTGCTCATATTGATCATCATAATGATCATCTGCTGTGATCATCATGAATATATTTTTAATAAAAATTTTGAACTGCATTCATAGATGTCAGCCATTTATTAAATGATATTTGATTTTTTTATATATTTATTTTCTTGATGTTATTGTTGTTGTATTCCGAAATTGTTTAATATACAACATTATTTTGTTGTTATTTATTTTTATTATTATTTTATTGTTGTTGTTATTGCAGTTGTTTTCTGATTTGTTGTTGACCATATGTTGTTGTTTTTCTTCTTTTCTCTATTTTTGTTTTTTGTACTATTTTTAGGGTCATTTTGAGTTGTATTTTTATGATTTCTGTTCTTTTTAATTCTTTTAAAATAAATTTTTTTTTCCAAAAAATCGAAAATGGAAATCATGTGCAAAATTTTATGTTCCAGAAAACAACTTTTGATTTCTTTATTTATTTATTATTTTCGATTTTATTTTCGATTTTATTACTCCCTCCACCACCAGAAGTGGTGAAGAGGGTATATTAACTTTTGTCATTCCGTATGTGTAACGCTAAAAAGGGATCATTTCAGACCCCATAATGTATGCACTAGACCTGCGTCGTTAATAGGAATCGGTGAAATTCGACGCAAATCGAGCTTTAATTTTTATTACTTAAAAGGAGGGAGAAGTGAGACAATTTCATCTAACTCATTTATATTATCACTGTGTCGGATGTTAGTTGTTCTGACTGTTGTAGGTGCTAGTCTAATAGCTCTTCCTATATTAACAGCTTTTTCTCCCGATATCAATTGTTTTAACATGCCTAATTCTTCTTCAAAATGTTGTTTTACACTTGTTCTTAGTTTAACAATGAAAAGGGAATTATTTCTTTTCTCAAAACTTTAAACTTTAATCTCAAAACTTAACGTACAAGTGACGATAAGTGTTATCCACAATACTGCAGTAAAAAATTTACGCATTTCCATCGAAATCGAAATTAAGATGACGGAAATGAAGATCAAAACGAGACAACTTCAACTTGAAACGACGCAAATCGAATTTTTTGAATTCTTAAAAAGCGACGCAAATAGAAACGACGCAAATCGGGACGATGCAAGTTGGGATTCTAGTGTATACACTCTTGCATAAAATCAAATTCTGAGTCGATTTAGCTATGTCCGTCTGTCTGTCTTCCTGTCTCGCTGCCTGTCTGTCTGTTGTCGACACGCTCACATCCACAAAAATTCACAGATTTCAATGAAATTGCTTGCTTGAGTATTCGTTATAGTCCTGAGAAGTTTATTTATTTAAACCCAACAAAATTGGATAGATTATTTAATGATATAGACCGATATCTGAAACAATCTCTAAATTCAAATGAAGATTTATTGTAAAATTTTCAATTATAAATGAAAAAAATTGGAATGAAATTTGCTGTAATATAAAGTTGTATATACTTCATTATCCTTCCAAAATGAACAAAATCGGTTTAGAAGAAAAATATTTACAGCCAAAAATATAATTAATTTTATGACGTGACGAAATGTTCCTGTATTATATACGTTTGTGAGTGTATGTGTGAAAGTGTATGTACGAAACATAACGTATTTACTTCACAAGCAAATGTGGTGGAGGGTATTGAAGATTCGATATAACCGAATAAAGCATTCTAATTTGTTTTATTTTTTCTCGCTTTATAAGGAAATGTAATTTAAAGTTATTAAAACGATTGTGCAACAACAACAACAAAAACAACATAAATCGTTTGAAATAAACGAAAACCCCCCAAAAAATGATCTGATACAATTAAATTTATGTGAATTTATGATTTGATGATTGAACATTTACGTGTTTTTTATCATTAAAGTATGAAAAAAATATATTTATTTATGAGTTTCTGTTTCGATGTGTGTGTGTGTGATTTAGGTGAATTATAGAAATTAAATTTTATTTTAAATTATTGTTATTTTTTCGAAAAGAAAAAAAAAACGAAATAAAATCATAATTAAATCATATTTTTAATAACAAAATGCATTTAATTAAAAAAAACTCAAGGTTTTTAAAAAAATAATTTCATAATTTATTAGAAATCGATATGAATTTAATTTATATAATAAATTATAAAAAATATTTTTTATTTCTTCCAAAATTAAACAAGCTCGTACATATTTATTTTAAAATAAAAAAATAAAAATTTGGAAATGAAGGGGGAACTGTTTTATTAACGCTTAAATACTGGCACATTTAATAGAAATCGATGCAAATTTAAGGCCAACTGTAACTTTGTGAAGATCGGTCCATCGTTCTTCTCCTCAAATTGGGTTCTATAAACATACGAATATTAAGAAAATTTCATTAAATATATTTTTTCATTACTCCTCTTTGGAAGCATTTGGCTCCCACAAATTTGTTGCGTCTTTTCGGTTTGATTCTTTGCTCCACCCTTAGTTTCTGTAATCAGTTCGTGTTCTAGGATAATGGGACTGCCAACTGTCGTTCTCCTAGTTTTGTGATGCAGTGGTGCGGAAGCTTGATAATGCTTTATCTTGACGTAATGTTGTTCCTCTTTGCAGCGGGTTTTTTGAATGGATTTTATTGAAGGTTGTGAAAGCATTTAATTTATAATTCGAAAAACTATAATGAAGAATTTTTTGTCATTTTTTCCTCCACAAAAGAATTTTTTGTCATTTTGTCCTCCACAAAATTCTTCATTATAGTTTTTCGAATTATAAATTAAATGCTTCCGCGCCCTTCAATAAAATCCATTCAAAAAACCCGCTGGAAATATGAAAAACATCGAATCCGGAAATCTTGGCTTGTAGATAAAAAATCACCATAACTTTCATGTACACCCACATCCGTTATTTTCCTAGAATTTTCTGTAAACCCCGAATTTCGAAAATCACCTAAAAATACATAAAAAATAATTCGTTCTTGAATGTGAACGTTGTAATTATATTCTGAAAAAGTATGTTTTATGCGAACTTAAATCATACGACCTAATTCTACGAGGGTCGACCCCAAATTTTTATAAAATAAAAAAATAGGAATTCAACTTGTTATTAAAGAAAATAAATTTAAAAAATTGGCTCGCGAACGGAAAAAATTAAATTGTAAAAGTGTTAGTGTGTTAGTTTCTATCGCGAAAAATTAAATTGAATTGAAAAAATTCACTCGCGAGCACACATAACATTTTTTATTTTATGAAGATCAAAAATAGATTTATAAAATTTCTTCTCGAGAGCACTTTTGGTAATTCGCACGAAATGAATAATTTATTAATTATAATTGATTATAATTTAAAAATTAGTTTACATAAAATTCAAATTAAATTACAAAATAAGATCAAACATTTTTCGTTCGTAAAAGATTTACAAAAATCTATTTGAGAGCGATCTTTAATTCGCTCGAAATAAAATTGGCACAATGTTAAAACTTATGTTTCGATGCCTTAAAAGAAAGATTTTCAATACAATTTAGAAAGAATTTTAATTAATTTAGTCTTCTAATTTGTAGTGTAATTTAATATAAGACTTTAAATTTGGATCCTGCAAAATTTTAAGAAATTAATAAAAACTCCTTAAATTTCAAGTTAAGAAATCATGATTATTTTTATACCCTCCACCACCACAAGTGGTGAGGGTATATTAAGTTTGTCATTCTGTATGTAACGCCAAGAAGGAATCATCTCAGACCCAACAATGTATATATATTATTGCATCAAATCAAAAACTGAGTCGATTTAGCTATGTCCGTCTGTCCGTCTGTCCGTCTGTCCGTCTGTCCGTCTGTCTGTCTGTTGGAAACATTCTCACGCCTAGAATAATTGACCGAATTCAATAAAACTTGGCCACATGATTTGTTATTGTCCTAAGCAGTTTGCTATTTAAAACCAGCTATATCGGTTTATAAGCAAGGAAGTTATAGACCGATATCTGAAACAACCTCAAAATTTCAAAAATGAACTCTTATAATTTCTTCTAAAAATGTAATTGGACTAAAACAAAAAATTAATTTTAGCATACAATTACACGTGCTTCATCATCGTGCCAAAAATTATCAAAATCTGATTAACCGGAAAAAAGTTATAGGCTATAATATGCAAAATTTTGATACACCCCAAACTTTTTGTGTCATATGGACCGCAATTTTTAAGATAATTTACTGAAATTTGTCACAACTAATTTTTAAACCATTCTTAATATATGTTATAAATTTTATTAACATTGGTCCATATTTTGATATAGCTCCCATATAACGCCATTTCCCGGAATATGATTTATAGCTCATAAAACTCTTAAATTGAAACCAATTCTATTGAAATTTGGCACAAATAATTGTTTAACTATTTTAAATATATACTATAAATTTTATTCACATGGGTCCGTATTTTGATATAGCTCCCATATAAGGCCCCTTCCCGGAATGTGATTTATAGCTCATAAAACTCTTAAATTTGAACCAATTCTTTTGAAATTTGGCACAACTGATTTTCTAGCTATTTTAAATATATGTTATAAATTATATTAACATGGGTCCATATTTCGATATAGCTCCCATATAAGGAATTTCCCGGAATATGATTCATAGCTTATAAAACTTTTAAATTTGAACTAATTCTTTTGAAATTTGGCACAATTATTGTTTCAACTATTTTAAATATATATTGTGAATTTTATTAATATGGATCCATATTTTGATATAGCTCCCATATAAGGCCCCTTCCCGGAATTTGATTTATAGCTCATAAAACTCTTAAATTGGAACCAATTCTATTGAAATTTGGCTCAAATAATTTTTTAACCATTTTAAATATATACTATAAATTTTATTCACATGGGTCCGTATTTTGATATAGCTCCCATATAAGGCCCCTTCCCGGAATGTGATTTATAGCTCATAAAACTCTTTAATTTGAACCAATTCTTTTGAAATTTGGCACAATTAATCTCTTAATTATTTTAAATATATACTATAAATTTTATTCATATGGGTCCGTATTTTGATATGGCTCCCATATAAGGCCCCTTCCCGGAATGTGATTTATAGCTCATAAAACTCTTAAATTTGAACCAATTCTTTTGAAATATGGCACAATTATTGTTTTAACTATTTTAAATATATACTATAAATTTTATTTACATGGGTCCATATTTTGATATAGCTCCCATATAAGGCCTCTTCCCGGAATATGATTTATAGCTTATAAAACTCTTAAATTTGAACCAATTCTATTGAAATTTGGCACAACTAATTTTCTAGCTATTTTAAATATATGTATTAAGTTTTATTTACATGGGTCCATATTTTGATATAGCTCCCATATAAGGCCTCTTCCCGCAATATGATTTATAGCTTATAAAACTCTTAAATTTGAACCAATTCTTTTGAAATTTGGCACAATTATTGTTTTAACTATTTTAAATATATACTATAAAATTTATTAACATGGGTCCATATTTTGATATAGCTCCCATATAAGGCCCCTTCCCGGAATATGATTTACAGCTTATAACAATTTTAAATTTGAACCAATTCTTTTGAAATTTAGCACAATTGATTTTCTAGCTATTTTAAATATATGTATTAAGTTTTATTTACATGGGTCCATATTTTGATATAGCTCCCATATAAGGCCCCTTCCCGGAATATGATTTATAGCTTATAACACTTTTAGATTTGTACCAATTCTATTGAAATTTGGCACAACTAATTTTTTAGCTATTTTAAATATATGTTGTAAACTTTATTAAAATGGGTCCATATTATGATATAGCTCCATTATAACGCCCCTTCTCGAGTAAATAAAGACCAATTCTACTGAAAGTCGACACAATTATTTTGCTAAATGTTCTGAAGATATTATATTAATTTGCCCTGTATCGGTCCAAATTTTCCTATAGCTCCCTTATAACGGGATTTTCCGGAAAACGGATTAGAGTTTATAAAACATTTAAATAAAGATCAATTCCATTAAAATTTAGCACAATGATTTTTCTAACTATAATCAAAGTATATTATAAATATGAACAATCTTGGTCCAAACTTCGGGAATGGGTCTTATATGGGAGCTACATATAAGACCCCTTCCCGGAGAATAGTTTTGAGCTTATAACAAGCATATTTTTTGTTTTTATACGCTCCACAGTACAAGTGGTAGAGAGAGAATATTAACTTTGTCATTCTGTGTGTAACGCTAAGAATGAATTATTTCAGACCCCATAATGTATATATTCTTGCATCAAGTCAAAATCTCAATCGATTTTCGTCAATCTCTTTGTCTGCTCACATCCGCAAAAATTAACAGAGCTCAATGAAAATTGGTAGAAAAAAGGCAGTTAATAGAAAAATTTTATAGCTTAAATTGTAACTAATTTTATGACTAATTAAGTATTTCTGTGTTATATACATTTGTGAGTATATGTGTGTCTATGGAACCTAACGTATTAACTTTACACGAATTTGTGGTGGAGGGTATTTAAGATTCGGCATAGCCGAATATAGCATTCTTACTTGTTTTGGTTTAGAACATTTTTCACATATAAAGATATAACAGTTCGGCTGTATCTGGTTGTTTGCTTTCTTAGAAAAAAACTTTCGATTAATACAGCTGTCGCTGGGTTGACAAACTTTGAACGAGTGTGACTCGGTTTGTTCCTGAACTGCGATTCAGTTGACTCTTGAATTCATTTTGCTTTTAGTTTTTCTCAGTGTATTAAGGTGCAAACATTTGTGTTGATTTCATTCTATTTTGACATTGCGTGACGTCTGGTTTAAATGTGATTTTATTTTTTATTTATTTATTTTTTTTTTTTTTTTTTTTTTTTTTGTACACAAATTTTAATATTTTTTTTCCCAGTTTAAGTTTTTTTTTTTTTGGGTTTTGGGGCGTCGCGTTTTGTTTTATTCAGATTTCCTTTGTTTATCTTAAAGACAATAATTTTAGATCTTAATAAAATCTAAAGAAAATTGTTATACTTTGTTGTTGTTGTTGTTGCTGCTGTTGCCATTGCTGTTGCCATTGCTGTTGCTATTGTTGTCAACACGTCATGTATTAAAATTTATAAATAATTGTTGCTGTGACTTGTTAAAGACACATTTTTATAAATTATTTTCTATTTATTTTTTTGTTTTTTATTTTTTTGTTTTTATTTTTTATTATTTTTTTTAATGGAACCCCTACATACGTTCAACATTTAATACCGATAAATATACAATTTTGGTTTCAAAAATAAAAATTTAAATAATTTATACAGTAAAAACCAAACAAAATATTTGGTTAAGGAAAAAATACCTACAAAAAACGCAACACCAACAACAACAACATTGTGAAGTTAAGGAAAAACTGGATAAAAAAATTCAAAATGAAATTCAAAATTGCCGCTCTTGTTCGCCCACTTGAAATGAACAAAAAAAATTTGTTAGACAAAATAAACAATTTGTTTATTTTAGTTTGCATAATTATTTTATGTAAAATATACAAAAATAAATGCGATCATGTCGAAGAGTTACAAAATATTTAATTTACTTAATTTTTTTTTACACGCACCATTTTCACGCTTTAAAAAATATTGAAAAATAAGTGATTTTCTATTAACTGAAAAGTTAACTTTGTCATTACATATGTAACGTTAAAAGGGAATAATCTCTGACCACATAATGTATATATATTCTTGCATCAAATCAAAATATGAGTCGATTTAGCTGTATTCATCTCTGTCCGACTCACTGTACATCTGTGTCTGTGCCTCACGTGCCAATACGCTCACATCCACAATAATTGACAGGGCTCAATACAATTTGGTCTGAGTATTGTTATAGTTTCCTATTTGAAACCAGCAAAATCGGTTCAGTATATTAAAGGATATAGCCCGATATCTGAGGCAATCTCTAAGTTCAAGCGAAGAGATTTAGTAAAATTGTCAATTATAAATTGATAGCATTTTACCATTTTAAATATTCTATTGGGAACGTAAAAATAGTTTTGTTTTTCAAGAATCCTTAATTTCACATCGTAAATTTTCTAAAAAGTGAAATTTTTATATAATTCACTTAGAAAAAAACTCAAATTTTCTATCTTGAAAATTCTTCAAAATTCGTTCGCGATCGATTTTTAGAACTCATTTGAATTCATTACTTATTTATCATTCGTTCTCCAATCGAATTCATATTAAACATACCTTTAACCCATTTTGAATCGCTGTTACGTTTAGGCAACAGTAATAATTTCACTCCTGAATAATTGAATTAAAAATAAAAAATCAAACAAAATAGTTAAATAGGAAATGAAATTTATTTAACTGAATGAAATAAAATTTAAAAAATCGTACACGAGTGATATTATTTGGAATGAAAAGGAGAAGGAGTCGGTTGTTAACAGATTAAATTATGAAATTTATTTAAGTCAGGATACATTTAATATTGAACCAAATTTTGTTAAGAAAACATAAGAGTTACATTTTCAACTCGTGAATGATAAATTAGAAAAAAATTAATCGCGAGCGATCGTATAAATTTGTTCGAAATAGAGCGACTGGTAATACAATTGATTATTGTCTCTATGGAAAGTGTTGTTAAGAAAATATTTTAAAAAAATTTGAAAATAAATTGAAGCATTAATTTTTAAACTTATAAAGGAAAAGCACAAAGAAATCTTTCGCGAGTGATATTATGATCATTGAATTTGATCGAAATTTGCATAAAATCAGATATTTTCACATAAATTCTCTCTCGTACATAAATCACATGTTTAGACTTTTGTCATATTTACGATTTTCTCTATTGTGTTTCACAAAAAAAGAGTGGAAATTAAAACCCATTGAAATTTATTGTTGTTTTATTGTTTGTAAATTTTCATAATTTACTTTCTTTTTTTTTCTTTCTTTTTCTTTGGGATCCCAGATTTTCATTTTTGTGCTTATTAAATGCTCAAAGAAAATTAAGAGTAAAACTTAAGTCCTCTCATTATTTAACAATGAAAGACAAATTGAAACCCCCCTCTCCCCATCAACTTTAAGGTCCCCCTCCGAAATAATAAAAAAATCTCCCAGAGTTTTAGTTGTCATTGACATTCATCATCTTTGTTTTTATTGCTGAATTGAATTGTTGTTGTTGTTGTTTGGTGGGGGATTATTTTTTCATGTTTATGTTTATGATTTTCTTATGGAAATGTATGTGCGTGTGTGTGTGTGTGCGTTTCTGTAAAGGAATGTAGGTGATTAGTATTTGTGAAACCTTTTTTATTTTAGTTTAGAAAAAAATTTATAAAATACGATCATGACAAAAGTCATTCATTTGTATGTGTGTGTGTGTGTGTTGGTGTGCGTGTCATTATTATTTGAAACTCAGTGTTAACCTTGCGTGACTATAATGATTTTATTATTATTATTTTTCTTCTGCCTTGTTTCCTCTTGAGTTTTCTTTTCGTTTCAAGAAAATTTATTTCCACAATAATTTTCTTATGATTTTCTTTTCCGTTTCTTTCAAAAAAACCTTTCATTTCATTACGTTTCATTTTCTTTTCAACAAAAAAATCACTCTTTTTTTTAATTATTTAAATAAAATTTGTTCTTTAATGTGAATTTTTCTTTTGTAATTAAAATGCGGGAACCTAAAACTATTAAAAACGCTTTAAATTTAGGTTAATTAATCTAAACTTGTAAATATGTTTATATTTGAAAAAAAGAAGAAAGAAAAAGTTGTTGTTATTATTATTATTTTTATTGTTGTTTTATTTAAACAAATTCACTTTTAATTGTGTTAAACAGAAAAAAAAACATTTTTTTGTTTCACATAAAAAAACAATTTTCCAGTTTGAGTTCTCATGGTGTTTTTAACATAAAAACACAGTTAAAATCCACACACAAGGAGTGAGATGGTAAATGTCTTAACATACTTATATGTGATAAATAACGAAATCACTAAACTTATAGTTTGAATCTTTTTTCGGAAAACCTTCCATTAACTTTTTTATAAAGCTTTTTGTCACACACTTTTGGACGCCATTTTGTGCTCTTCAATTCTCTTTCAAAAAAGAGCCCACTGGTCTTAGCTCAAGGCAGCTTGGAGGATTTGACTCTATTGGTACAAAATACCACATTATTGTTCCTGCACCACACAAACGCTACTTTACCATAGCGACACGATGCCAAGTCGTACCAAAAAGAAGTGCACACATGATGAAGTCTTATGAATGGAAGCATCCTCATTCTGCCAGAAAAATAATTTTTAGAAACGTTTAACTTTATTCTCGTGCAGCGTTCTTCTCAGGAATCTTTTGGGCATTATAGGTTTTCAAACCTGCATACTTTTCCTATCAAATAGTCCGAGCATTGAGCAAATTGAGCTGTTTTCCTACCGGATGTGTTGGGTGCTCTTTAGAAAATGTTTTCTATTTTTTAGGCTTTAGAAACATTATGTGGCCAATTCCTTTTCCTGGGGCGGGTTCTTTATCAATGGACAAGTTTTCCCAGTACTGTTAAATAACATTGGAAACAGTTACTTCGAATGCGTGTCCAATTTCTTGTTGGACCAAGTTGGGTTTTGTTGAAAATATTTAATACTTTTTGTGCGCATTTTTTTCTGGTTCCTCTTTTTAATCTTGATATAAAAGTTTTATTGAAAAATATGTGTTTAGAATTTTTCGATCTCACTCCTTATGTACATTTATATGTAGTTATCTACATTTAGACATAATCATACATCTACAATACCAGCAAACAATGTAAAATTTTATATTTACAGTAACAGACTGCCAGATGATCTTTTACCAAAATCCAAAAAAAAAATCACCAATTTAACGCCAAATGAAAATTTAGCATTTAATTTTTTATAAACTTTAAAAAGAGATAATTAG
Source organism: Cochliomyia hominivorax (assembly GCA_004302925.2). Lineage (NCBI taxonomy): Eukaryota > Metazoa > Arthropoda > Insecta > Diptera > Calliphoridae > Cochliomyia > Cochliomyia hominivorax. The sequence goes on along the minus strand of PYHX02000467.1, from coordinate 119,927,871 downwards.
TTATTTCGTTATTTTATTGCGATCATAATTTCGTTATAGATTTCTTTAAAATCTAAATAGAATTTTACTCAAATGATCGCTTTTTGAAGACCCAAAAACTCTAGTCTGTCTGTCTGTCTGTTATGTCTTTTATTTTTGCATAAAATTTACTTTAATTTACTGTTTTTTATGATTAAGAAACTTGTTTTTTTGCTAATTTTGTTTTTCTGGCTTTAAAATAGATAACAGAAATGTTATTTTTTATGGGCCAAGTACTTTGTTAATTTGGTCATAAATTTTTTATTCAAGATTTTCAGTATTACGGTTTTTTGTGTCTTATAATTAAGTAGGTTTTTGAATTGGACTATATATTCGGGATGATAGTGAAAAAAGAATTTATTTGAAGTGACACATTTTAAAAATTACTACACGTAGAGAAATAATATGTTTGCGATAACCATTAACGAGAAGCAACATACTATGTTTATTAGATATTGTTACCGCAATTAAAAAACTTGTTTATTGGCATTGTAATTTTGCCATGATAACAATAGTTATTGTTATACTCACTAAAAATATTGTTATTATAATAAAATTTGTTTATAAAAAAATAAAATATCAAAAAATTTTAATAAAAACTTTAAACAAAAAAAATGGTTTTTCTTATGGATTTTTTCTTTTTCTATTAAGGAATTCTATTTTGAGTTTTTTACAAATTTTTGATCTAAAATTTTTTATTAAAAAATCGATTTTCATAAAAAAACAATTTGGAAATTCCAAAAATCGTTTTTTTTCTAGAAAAATAGATTTTAATTTTTTCATCAAAAATCGATTTTCATTTTTTTTTCAAAGATAACGGACGTTCTTTAAGGATCGATTTTGGAATTTGTAGGTTTTCAGTTTTATCTTAGAAAATAAATTATTTTAATTTTTTATTTTAAAAATTTATTAAAGAAGTCTTTTTTTATTTTTGAAATATTTTAAAATTTTTCTAAATAATATAATAAATAAATAAATAAATAAATAAATAAATAAATAAATGTGAATTCTGGTAAAAAAATTGTTTTAGATTTAAAAAAAAATGTTTTTTTTTTTTTTTTGTTAAAAAAATTATTTTTGATTTTTTCCTTAAAGAAATCGCTTTTTGATATTTTCCAAAAAATTGATTTTTGATATTGTTTTTTAAATTTTTATTTTTCTAGTTTTATTAAAAATCGGAATTCAAATTTAAAAATCCATTTTAGAATTAAAAAAAAGGAATTTTCATTTTATCTATTCAGTTTTTTTCAAATAATTTATTTAATTTTTCATTAATTTTAGATTTTTTTCATAAAAATCCGATTTTTGTTCATCAAAAATCCAGTTCTAATTTTTGCACACAGAAAAAAACATGAACAAAAATCAACGTTGAACATAGTTGATTTAAGATTAATATAAATGTTTTTACATTTAATTTCAATTTATTATTTTTTTAATAAAAAATTATGTTTTTTTTTAAATCTGTTTTTTCAGGAAAATTAAATTTTTTAAAATTAAATTTTATTTGTTTTTCTTTGATCAATAAAAAAACAAATAAAAAACTTCCTCCAAAATTATGTTTAAATAAAAATTTAAAATAACATAGAAATACATTTTATTTAAAATTTACTCCCTTTCAATTAAAATGATTTATTACAGTTTGTCACATAAATCAATATACATCATTCTTATAATCAAACTCAAAAAAATAACAACAACAAAAAATGCATAACTATATAATTTTAATGATGCTTATCAACAGATTCTGAATTGTTATTAAGGATTTTATTTGAACAAATTTATTGTTAAAAAAATCAAATTAAATACAACAACAATTTACTTTATTACAACAAATTAAAAAAGTAATAATAATGAAATTGTTAACAAATCTAATAATAATTTTATTATTTCATTTAAACGAAGCGCATCTTCATTTTATTTAAATTTTTATTTGAAATCATTTTTATATTTTAATTTATTTTGTCATTTTTTAATTTTTATTTAAAGTTTTAAGGTGACACATTATTAGCAGCTAAAAACAATTCTTATCAGATTTTAAAAATAAATAAATGAAATAAATTTGTGAAAAAATTTTGTAAAAAAAAAATTTATTTAAAAATGAAAATTTACAATTCAAATTTTTAAAAAATATTGAAATTAAATAAAATAAAACTAAAGTCATTTCGAACTTTAATTTAAGTTTAACTTAATTAAATTAATTATTTTTAGCTACTTTTTTCTTATAAAAATGTCGCTTTATTCTTGGTTTGATTAAATCTGCTTTAAAGATATTTAAAACACATTTAACGCCACAAGCGACAACTGATTATCAAATTTTTTTTCAGCACTTTTATGATGAATTTATAAATCTTTATCTGCTAAAATGTTTCTATGTTTTTGGAAGTTTTTAATTTTTTCTCACAATATAATTTTGCTTTTCTGATCGGTTTTAAAAAATGTTTGGAAATCTCAAATATCAATTTTCCTGCCTTTAAAGTATCAAAACAAACAGATGTCGTCGGACACACAAACAGACCTAACTAAATCGAGTCGAATATGACCTAAAGCTATATTTACTTTATGAGGATTTCTTCCTTGGTATTACACAGAAAATGACAGATTGGGATGGAGATTAGACAGTACAAAAACAGTGTTGTCTACTAAGTTAATTAAAGATCAATAAAATTTTATCGATTTTTTTTAAATTCTGTATTCAATTTGATTTTTATTCGTATTTATTTTTATTATTAACAATAATAAATTATAATAAAAATGTCTAAATATGCATAAATACACAAACACATATTTACATGCATACATTCGTACATACATAACTGACACAATTTGTAAACTGTCAAAATAGTTTGAAAATCATTTTTACATAAATAAATTGAAATTAAATCATTGTGAATTTATTAAATAAATAAAATATTAAATATAAAAATAAAATAAAAATACCAAGTCAGAAGTTATTGACGGTCAAGCCCGAATATTTAATACCCTACACCACCAAATGAAACACCCACATATAAAGGTATTTTTTGATTTATGCTTAAGAGTGCAGTACATCATTTATGGTACTAGAACTCACGAGGGGTTAGTGTGTTCTATGGGAGCTAAGAGGAATTATGACACTGACCCTCGTAAAATTTCGCATTTCGATTTTCTTCTTATATTTGTCTTGATTTTTCTTATTACAATACCAACGTAAATGTGAGATTTCAAACCCTCAAGGTGATATTTTATGGGGGATTGTATGGGACCTATGAGAAACGATGGACCGATCGTTGTATAACTTGGCACATTGTTTTCGAATAGCATAAGACAAATTTGTTCAAAATTTTTCAATTTTAGGAATTTGTGGGAATATTTCTATGGAGTCCAAGTGAAATAATGGAACCATCACAACGTTGTGAACAGCCAGACAGACGGACGTACATCGTTAAATCGACTCAGAAAATGGTCCTGAATCGAATGGTTTACTTAAAAGTGATGGTAGTATAATTTTTTCTGCCCTTGCCTTTAGTACAAAACATTTGTGATGGTGTAGGGTATAAAAATAAAAATTAAAAAATTTTAATAAAAAAATAAAAATTTTCTTAAAGTTTTTGTAAAAAAAAAATATTTAAAAATATAAATTATTTTTTGTTTTAAAAAAGGGTACAAAATAATTCGTGTTTAACCTCCGGCAATTTTTTTATTTTTATTTTTATTTTAATTTTATTTTTTTTTTTTAATTTAAAGATTTATGATCGAACAAACGTATGAACAAACATAAATTTATTTATTAAAAATTAAAAACAGAAGAAAAACTTAAAAAAAAATTATTTTACAAAATATTTTTTGGCAAATGTTTTATTGGCATAAATTTGACAATTTATTGACAGCAAAATGCTAATTTTAAAAATTTTTTAGAGCTCAAAACTTAAAAAGCAATAACTACAACAACAAAACAACAAAAACATTATTTCATTTCGATCATAATATGATGATTCAGACAATTAATTTATTATACCCATAAACCCTTTATAACACACATACACACATTTCATTTTATGTAAAATTGAATTTCAACAAAATTCAATAAAAATTTTTAGAAAATAGAAATTTTTTTGAAAAACATTTGCTAAGAAAATTTTATTAAATTTGATAACATTGTGTGAAAATTGTAAATTATTTTCTGCTTTTGCATTTTTTTCTGATATTGAATTTAATTAATTTTGAAAAAAATTTTCGAAATAACTTTTTCACCAAAAACCGAAAAAATTATGTTAAATAACGTCATCTTCCGATTTTAAAAAAGAAGACAACAAACAAATTATGCGTCATTTATTGATTATAAATTTATTTCGAAAAAAATCACATTCAATTGAAATTTATTTGAAAATTAAGAAGAAGAAGAAAAGATCATTTGAAAAAGCCTACACTTTTTTAAGTTTATAATTCCAGTGAAGTTGTTGTTGTTTCTTTTATTATAAATGTGGGGGGAGACCTTATTTGGTCTGTCATACCAAAATAGGGTTTCAGACGCAAATGATTTAATTTAAATTTTATTAAAAAAAACTTTTAATTGTTAAAGAAAAAATTGTTTAAATTAAAATTGAATTTCAAGTTAAATCCTCCACAAAACAATAAGAAATAAAAATAAAAAATAATAATTAAATTCATTTATTTATTAATTATGGCGAAATATTTTGATATTTATTGTTATTGGCAGCAAATTGTATCTAAATAATTTAAAACCTGATAAATTTATTAATTTTTTGAATATAAATTAACATTAATTTGAAACTATTAAAATCACTTAATTGACATCACTGTTAGGATTCAAATTTAAATTTTAATAAAAAAGTTGCCAACTTATTAATTTTTACAGCAAAACGGAAACTTCTTAAAGTAGTGACATCAAATAGTATCCATCTGTTCGTGAGAGATATTTCTATGATCCGTTCCGTAATCCGAATAAAATAAAATTTGTTATTATCGTTTTGAAATTAAAAATAATCCAATATTTTTAATAAAATTTCATTTTTGTTATAAAATATTTTTTTAAGTAAATTTTTGTGTTTTAAATTTAAACAAAATGGAGTCGGAGTCGGTATTTCCCTAAAAATAGGAAAATTTAGGAAAATTTTAACTTTTATGAAAAATCGAATATTTCCAATATTTTTCTTTCTATTAAAAGTAAAATTAGAAGAAAATATATTTTTTATTTTTTACTTTTTTTTTTAATTTTTTTATTTTTTTTTTTAATTTTTTATTTTTTTTTTTTTTAATTTTTATTTTTTTTTTTAATTTTTTATTTTTTTTTTAATTTTTTACTTTTTTTTATTTTTTTATTTTTTATTTTTTATTTTTATTTATTATGTTTTTTTAATTTTTTATTTATTTTTTTTTATATCCTTCATCTGACTAGAAGTGTATTTATAAGTTTATCATTCCATAGTGGATTTTGAAATTCCTGCTTTAAAGTCCTTTTAAAGTTTCTATGTTTTGCTCAATTCTATATACCTTTTCATGTCATATAGATCTGTTATATAAATTTGTTGTTGATGTTGATTAACATTTGTGTTGGACCATTCGACAGTTTGGATACAGGAATTGACCTTAAAAGTAAGTTGCATAATAATCATTTCGATAGTTTCTGGGTGTTACTTTTTAGCGGCAAATCTGAACTACAAAGTGTTGTCTTCTCTCAGAGAAATCAAATTGAAACCCACATTAATTTAGAAGAAAAAATATAATTAATTTCAATAACAAATAAATTAAGTGTTATGACCATAATTACACTTTAAATGGAGAACTTTTTTTGTTGATAATTAATTATAAAACACCCACAAATTAAGAGAACCCTTATAAGGCAAATCAACAGAACAATGCTTATAATGAACCCCGTAGTGTGGGAGAGCGCAGAAGAGGCAAAGAGGATCTTAACGGCTTTATCACAAGACAAATGTAATTGA
>PYHX02000467.1:119891931-119921811 GCA_004302925.2 Cochliomyia hominivorax | reverse complement strand
TTTTAATGCTTATTATGTTGTTTTGGTTGGTTGTGCTGGTGGGTTTATTTAGTAATGATTACGACGCAGCTAACTGCAAGTGTAAATGATACCACAAGGCTTACAACAAACAGACTATATGGAATACTACAACAACATAAAAAAGAAGAAACGTTGTCGTCAACAACACCAACAACAACAGCAGCAACATGAACAAGCATATAATCAACCAAACTAATATATGAGAGTTATATGACTGACTGACTGCTGACTACTCGTACTCGTACATAAGCCTAAGCAAATCATAAAACCACACAAACACACACAAATGTAAAAAAATGTCTAAGTATTTTAGATATTACAAGGCAAAACTTTTATGCAACAAAAAAAGAAAAAAAATAAAATAAAATTGCATACATCTAAACATACATATAAACATATATAATGCAAAGAGATAACCAGGGGAAAGGGCATCGCAAAAGCGAGTTAAAAAAGAAGAATTTTTATTTACTTTTTTTTGTATTTTCATAGCAAGGACAGACATTTTGGGAATCCTTACAAATATGATAGACAGACAAACAGACAGAAAAAATATTCAACATACTTACATACATACGTACATTCATACGTATTCACCTTCACACGGCACTGTCACTGACATTTTTTTTAAATTTTTTCCTTCTTTGCAATCAACCAGTCAGTCATGCCACACAACTGGTTTTTTAGGATCTAGTGGCAAATAACACAAGAAAGAGTATAAACTAAAAAAATATATGATGAAGAAAAAAATTAAGAGATGCTGAAAAAAGAAGTTACACCAAATGAAGTACTCATCATTAATTTTTTTTTTTTTTTTTGAATGAATACACAGTAGGTGGAATAAATATAGGGAAGGTATTCGAATAATCAATTGTTAGTTATGTAAAAACTAATAAACACAAATTGGAAAAATATGTTTTTTTTTTAAACACAGAACTGATATTGAAAGGTATTGATTCAACATTGTGCAATGTTAAAAGTAACATTTTATTTTATAGAAAACTTTGTAAACGGAGCAGTTGGAAACCATCAACTGGTCAATGCTTTCAGTTTCAAAGTTTACTGAATCAAAAGTGACTTAGAACAAGTTTGTTTCACAATCTCATAAGGCATTATTTACCATACAGTCCCAAAGTGTTATTTAGCCTATTCATAAGAAAATCACCTGTTTTTATATCACTTCCGGACAGAGGCAGATGTGTTGTAGATTTACGTGGGTACCCGACATGTTGGCATAATAAATGGTGCTCTTAACTCCTTCAGCGTAACCTCCTACCAGCGGTTCAAAACATAACGAGCAATAAACTCCCCCGAAGGTCCTCATCAACAACCTGTTCAGAATGATAAGGCAAAGCAAGTCCTGCCACAGGTTTCTTGTACCAGACTTTGGTCTCTGGCTAAACTTGGAAGATTTGTTTTATCACAGTTCGGTATCCAGACTGCCTGACTATTGATTCACCCTACCTCATACTTCAACAATTTAACCATAACAAAAGTCGAACAGATCCCTTACTGAGACTTTTTGCTCTTACACGTATAACGATTGTCTCAATAGGGTCTTTATTCAAGAACATCAAGCCCCGAGGGGGCTAAGACAATACATTTGAATATGGTATACGTGATTCTAAAACATAACATACATTTGGTGTCGTGCAAGAACAGGCCTCAACGAGGGACAAAGTTAAAAAATGTTGTTTGAGTTAACATTTAAAGGTTTGTTTAGTGAAATGCTGAAACGACCAATCACCCTACTGGCCGTTTTAGCCATTGAAATAAAATTAAACGTATTTTTTTCTCGCATCGTGCACTTCCGTTCAAAATTGTTTAAGAGTTACTTTTGAATGATTATGAAAATGAAATGGAGAGTTGATTATATTATTTGAACTAACTCTGGATATACAAAATATAAACAGTTCCAAATGCTAAATATTTATCGACTGACTGTTACTACATTTACCAAGGGATAAGGAGAAACTTCTTCCTTCTTCCTTCTTCATGATCTGGTTTATTCTCCTTAACCGTGACCTCATCATGCATATATGCAGGTTAAACTCTGGTTAGGAAAACCGGGATATACGAAATATTGCTTGATAATAATATCCTAAGATGTTTCCCATTCAAAGTCGGCAAATTCGTTTGTAACTCTCATTCAACATGATGCATTAGATTTGACCACTCATTTCATTAAAAATTATTTGATTAGATTTATTTCATTCGTAATCAAATCACAGTATAAATATTTTATAGAGTGTAAATAAAAATGTACGAAATCTCAGACATAAACTTATATTCCAGTATACAAACAACAAGGATAATGTTACAAACAGCGACAACAAAAACAACAGACTAAAAACAGCGATTATAAAATATTAAAACATTAACACAAAACAGAAAATAAAAACAACAAAAAATAGACCATCCTCATCATAGTCGTCGTCCTCAACAACAACAACATCATCATCCTCAGAGCTTTTTTAGTTGTTTTTGTTGTTGGTGTAGTTGTTTTTATTATAATATGCAGCACATATTTGAGTATGCACATCCTTAAATAACGTCTGCAGTCAGCGATTTTTTATTTCTGAATTTTTGTATTTTATTTCTAGTTGATTTTTTGTTTTATTTTTTGAATTTTTGTGCAACATTGCTGCCACTGCATTCGGCTCGAATCAACTCAACTCACCTACACATATTTATTTAAAAAAATATAAAAAAATCAAATGTATTCAAGAAAAAATACTGACAGACGAATAAACTCCATTCATTCATTTTAATTTTTTTAATATTTTTATTTTTCAGTTCAGTTTTTTTGTTGTTAATGTTTTAGATGCACACGTTGAATACACGTTGCCGAGTTTTGGTGTTACTGTTGTTATTGTGAATGCTCACTAAGCAAATCCAACACTCTCTATATGCAACATAAAATATTTATTTATGTTGTAGACGCGGACTTGAAGTTGCAAGCAGCAAATTGAGATTGAACATAGAGAATGAACAAACAAATAAAACAAAATTTATTTTAAGGCTTAGTTAGCAATACAACAATAGCAACAACTATTTACAACAAAAAATAATGCAACAAAGACAGCAATACACCAGCCAGGATTTGTGAAATCATGATGATGAAGTTCTTGTTGTTGATGCCACACAGCAATACAAAAACACAAAATTCCATGAAGATGTTTCTTTAAAGGATTCCATTTTTTTCTCGATTTTTTCGGTCTTAGTTGTTGTGATTTGTTTTTCATTTTTGCACTTCTAACTAGACACAAAGATATGGAAGGGCCTAAGACTCAAAACCAGGATGAGAGAAGAAATAAAAATGGACTAGATGCAATAATAAAAAAATCTCCACACGTATGCAACAAGACCACAAATAAAAGTCAAAACCATAAACCTAAAGTTTCTATCACAATCACAAACACAAACACACCCACACACATATTCGGACACATACAAACATTTGCTTATTCTCAATACATTCTATTGTGGGTTTTCAAAAGAGAAACAAAAATCTAAATATGAGTTTGTGTCTTTACGAACATACATACATTTATACGTTTGCATGTATATGTGTTGGTTTTTATGTATGTGTGTGATAAATTTTTCAAAAACATTGTTCAACATAAATCTCCATCCAGTTTTTAATACACATTTGAATGATTTTCCGTCACTTGCAATTTAAGCTCTTATTTTTCAATTGGTTTGAAGAGGTCAAGGTGATATTTGTGCATTTGCTCTATGATGAATTTTGTTGTCCTTTCAAAGGGGAGGAGAGAAAGAGCAAAAAAGCAAATGTTGAATAAAAAACTAGGCAGCTGAAAAAAATAAAACATGATTTAAGTGATTTTTGTTGAAATTTCCTTTTCTAAATAGTAAATGATAGTGACTAATGGATTTTGGTTAATTTATTAATGTTCTTTTTGGATCATTATATACTTTTGATTTAAAATGAAGAGTATTTTTTCAGAAGTGAAATTTAAAAGCAAATTTTTTTATAGATTTTAAGTTGAACATTATTTGCAAAAATATATATTAAAAACATATACACGTATGAATACAAACATATCTAATCGATTAACCGTTAATCGGTTATTAAATTATTTTGGTATATTTTTCGATATATTTTAAAATGTTTAATAAATCCTAAAATGAAGCAGTGTATAATATTTTGTTATTATTGTTCCATCCATGTTTCAGGGATATGCGATATTAAATATATTTTTTTTTTTTTTTTTGTAAGAGGCCACCACTGCCCATGCGCTTTACAAAAATTTGTTAATCTTTGATATATAAATCTCTATTTAAGGCTTTATTCAGTACTCAAAGTAAAAACAGTTTCAGAGACATGCGATATCAAAAGTTTCGTTTTTTAGGTGGATACAACTTCTTTGCCACAACTGCCGTATCTTAGATTTCTGTAGTTTGGAACATTTTGTTATTAAAATATCGTAAGAATCTCTGTATGTTATGGAGATATGTAATATTAAATGTTTTGATTGTATGAAAATACACCTCCCCCATGCCCTGCCAAAAAAATTATATAAAAACTGAATAATTAGTCAGAGTCGTTTTCACTTTAAGGAGGTTATCTCAGATATCGGTTTTATATTTTTTTCTGCTAGGCCGATTGTACATAGGAAACTTCGATTGATACACGAAATATTTTGATTAATTAATCTCTGAAAATTGGAGGAGTTATTATTGCCTTCTTTAAAGTATTTGTATCTTTTTTGTATTTTTGGTTATAAATATGATATTTGGAAGTGTGACTTATATGCTCCGATTCTGGAGAAATTTGTCACATTATTTTTCACTTATTTGTGTCAAATTTGTTTAAAAAAGTCTTATATAAAACATTTTTATGAGATAAAAACACCATTTATGGAAAATACTTGTGTGAGCCCAAATTAAATATTGGACCAATCTAGCCATTGACTTAGGCAATGATTCTGTGTCATGCGGTATATTTAAAAATGTAGAAGTACATGTAGCAACAAGTAGCAATTTAGTCTTTAATACATCTGCTCAAACGCAATTTTCCAACCATTTATGGCAGTGTAGGGTATAAATAGCAAAAGTGTGCAAACTTCAGTTTATTTTCAAAATTTTCCCTCATTTTAGCAAAATTTGAACTTTATTTACTTTAACAAAATTTAACTCGATTTACTGTCAAATTAACAATAATGAAAATGTAATGAACTATTTTTCACATACATATTTAACATGAGTTTACAAACGGTACAAAACTAATTACGCAAGTATGGACACAAAGAAAAAATTAACAATGACACTAACACATAGTAACTACAATATTCACACATACACATACATAAATATTTTATGAAAAAGTTTTCTTAATAAAAAACAATACCCAAAAGACAAAGGAAAAAAAAACAAGTTAGAATGCCATATTCGACTAGTCCGAATCGTCAGTAACCTCTACCACAAATGCGTGTAAGTAAATATGTTATATTTCGTACATACACACTTTCACACATACTACCAAACCTATATAATATATAACCGATTTTAATATCAGCAGACGGACAGAGCTAAATTGACTCAGATTTTGATTTAATCCAAATATATATGTATACATTGTGGGATCTTACATTATTCCTTCTTAGAGTTACATACAGAATGACAAAATTAATATACCCTCTCACCACGTATGGTGATGAAGGATATAAAAAGGAAAAACTACAAAATATAAACAATACCGCCCTAATACTTTTATCAATAATCTCTGGATGTAAAGAAATCTTACAACAACAAAGTTTAAACCAAAAAAACACAATAACGAAAAAAGCTAAACTACAAGCAAATGAATAAACGACAAAAAATAAAATAAAGAAATAAAAAAAGAGAATGTATCACATATTCATGCATGTAAGCAAGTCAATCAATCCCGAATTGGTTTCAAATTACACAACATGCACAAGAATTAAGACTAAACAAAACCACAAATATGTTGTATGTTGCACAGATATACAAACACAACAACACATTCACACAGACGTTTACACTCGCAAACAGGATGATACACAAAAATTGAATTTTGAGAAAACTTTATGAAACTAAAAATTAATATTTTTTTCAATGATTTATGATTTTTTTCAGTTAAATAAATTTTTAAATATTTTATAAAATTGTTATATTTTATGGTTAAATAAGTTTACACCCTGTATTTAAAACTAAATTAAACTATACAACATTTACAAAACAAAAGTGTAAAATTTATCCAAAAAAGTATATTTTTTTGTCTTCAAACTCCTTTAATACTCAAGTAAACAAGAAAACAATTAATGACAATAACAAGAAAACATGACGAGTGAGGTTCGGTATGGAGTAAATTTTAGACAAAGTTTGAGGACACACACACACAAATGCATATACTCACGTATGTGTGAGTATCATTTTATATATGTAGAAATTTTCGGTCAAGAAATGGATAATCTGTGAGTTTATTAGGAATAGATCCGAAAATTTGACAGATTATATACATATATACAGTTTTGCAGTAATAGCATTTTTTATACCCTACGCTATCATAGTTGGTTTGGGTAATATGTGTTTTTGCAGATGTTTGTAACGAAATAGAAAAATAGTCATACTGCTACTTTTAAGTATATCGATCGTCTGAGAATCACTTCCTGAGTCTATTAAAGCATGTCCGTCCTTCTGTCGGGTTTGTATAGGTCGCAGTTTTGAAGATATATGACATTTTAATGAAAAGCTAATGTAATTGGAACTGAAGCAACATGAAAAATAATACAAGTGAAGGAGCACCGTTGATGAGAGCATTTAATGAAAAACGACCAGACATCAAAGGTCGCACATACATCGCAAATACAATCAAAGTCTACATTTTATAAAATTTATTTGGAGGTTTTCCTCATGCCCTTTGACTTCCAAATTGAAATAGAAAGCTTTAGTCAAAATTCATTTTATACATTATATTCAATTTTTGACTAAAATCAAGTTTTCCACTTATTATTAAATTTTTCATTAACAAAAATTTTTATTAAAAATTAAATTTTTCACTTAAAATTGAATTTTTCACTAAATATTAATCTTTCTTACAAAATAATAAAATTTTACTAAAATTTGGATTTTTCACTAACATTTCTATTACCAAGAATATTGGAACACATCAACGCATATATATATAATATATTTTTTTAAATTCAGAAAAATGGTCAAATTCGGGAAATATTTTTTTTAAATTCAAATTTAAAATTTTCATTCCATTAAGATAATTAAATTTCTTTCCATTCATTTTTCAGTTAAACACGATTTAATAACGTATATGAAGAGGTAAGATAAATTCAACTCCAAATTTATTTACCATATAATTTTATAAAATTTTTGAGGTATTTTTGTTTTATATATTTTTGTTTAAATAATAATTTAATTGATTCCAAAAGTAATTATAAACAAAAATAATAAAAAATAATAAAGAAAAAATCAATTGTAATTTCATTTAGTAGCCCCAAGAGCAGTAATTAGAGAGATAAAGGAGATAATGGAAAATTTTATTACTACGACAATTATAACACATACATCTCATTTGCTTCTGACTTGGACTCATTTCTAACAAATTTCAACAATTTGAAGTTTCAGATTCTTTAAAATAAGAAAAGTTTTTCACGCACAATTCTCGCATCTCTTCGATTTCGCACACACATGCAATTCCTGCAAAAATGCTAAGCATGAGAATCTAAAATTTTGATAATGTTTATATCCATAAATGAAGTTTTCCAAAATTTGCTTAAGAGAAATTATGATAGAAAATAAAATAGTCTATATTAATTTTTCGTATTGGTAGATTAAATAGAATGTTCTACTAAATATTTTAAAATCTACAGTATTTGGAACTACAACTACATCATGAGAAAATAAACAGGGAATTGGGATTGATAATTACAAATCTGGAAAATGCGATTATTGTTTATGTCATTAATGTATTTATTATATTTGTATTGGAGTTGAATGCATGTATGTGTGTGTATGACATTAACAATTATGTTATTGTTTGTATATTGTATTTGGTAGAAACGTGTCTTATCTAGGTCATCTTTTTCAACAACCTCGTCTTGTCATCATCAACACCAACTACAAAAATAACAACAATAACAGTATCAACATCATTATTATCATCATTATTGAATCCATCTTCATTTTTATTGGTATCAGCAACAACAAAATAATAATTGTTGGATTTCTGGTAACAACTGGTAAACAATTTGATTAACTAACCAAAGTAAGCAGTCAGTCATAATGTCACACAATTGGACATGGACCAAGACAGTAACACGGGCAGGTGTAGGAGTATGTGAATGTATATATGTATCTGTAACAGAGACAGTTGATAAAATAGACTGTAGACTGAATATTGTTTCAACATGACAGAAAACAATTGTTAAGAAAACAACAACAATATCAAGAACTCTAATAAACGGAATGCATATGTTTGAATGTATGCATGTTTGCATATATTTATAATTCATTGTATTTGTGTATTTTAAGACAAATACAAATGCACATGCCAACACTAATCACATGCATGTGATAACAAATACTTTTATACACCCCAACAAACTAAAACTGAGTAAGTAAAGAGAAAGGAAAACAGAATGAAAGAGTATGTGTACATGAATATAATTGTGAAAGTGAGGGAAAGCTGTCTGGAATATATATTCTCAAGAAGCACCACTTAAATGGCTTCCTCTGTAAGCTATTAACAAAAGCTCTTTAAGTCTACAAAGTAGAAAATAAAAAAAAACAACAAAAAATCAGAAAACAATTTTGCAAAAAAATAAAAAAAAAATAAAATAGAGGAGAAAAAAAACAACAACAAACGGCTACACTTTTATGTTAGAAAAACCTAAAGACTTTTTCTTGTTAAACATACAGACATGTGTACTTTCACAGACACTCAGGCATACATATGTATGTATGTCTGTGTGCATGTGCTAGTGCATTTGTAAGAATATTGTAGTATGTCTGGATAATTTCACGTGTTTTTTTTCTTTCTGTAAAACAAAAGGGGTATTCATTATTAAAGACTTTTATGTGAAAAGGGAGTAAAATTATTAATACATCAATATTTTAAAATCATAACTTAGTTTTTCATAGTCCTTTTTGGTATTGATATCACTTTATAAAGTTATAGAAAAATTGCAAGATTTGTTATTATTAAAATATTGAATTACTCAGTGTTCACTACTACATCTGGATATGATTTGATTTATTCTTATAAAAAGACTTCAATAGAATATGTGATAAGCTTACAACTATTTTACAAAGAACCATAATATATATACCGATCGACTCTGAATTATTTTCTCAGCCGATTTAATGATGTCCATACACTCGTCTGGCTGGCTGGCTTTCTCTTCATGTAACATGTGAGTTATCTACAGGTCGAAATTTAGTGATTTTTTATGAAATTGGTACATGTGCAATGGCTTCAGCCAAAGACAAAGGCAAAGCATATAACATGTAAAACCCAATCAAATTAAAAAAGGATCGGTCACACAAATGACTGTAGCACTTAAAAACAACAACTTTAGAAAATAACGTTAAAGTGCATAATTCTTAAGAAATGTTAGTAACAAGATAATATGATACGAAACCACTAAGTTTACAGTTTTTATACAGTTTTATTTTATTTATTTTTTATAAATTCTTCAAATGTTTATGTTGTGATACATATCACGAGACCAACTTAAGTCTTATAACTTTATGGTGCACTTTTGGTCTTAATTTAATCAATCAATATTGTCATTAGATTTTAGTACAGAATGGTCCAAATTATCTTTAATACAGGACTGCACACAATTCAAAATGCCAAAAATTATAGTCCATAGGAAATTCACAATTTTGAGGATTTTTTTGCCAATTTGAATAATATATTATTCAAATTGTATAATATTTATTCAAATTAACTTCATTTTTATTAACGAATTCAAAAAGTCATAGTGACAATATTTCGTTAATTTGAAGAATTTACGAAAATTTTCGTTGTTGGCTGATATAACCTACTTTTCTTCAATTCTACACCATTTGTCATTAAATTTACTTCCTTTTTTGGTTTAGTGTATATTTTGTTCGTAAAATTTCGGAATGGAAAACAAAAATTTGGCACGCGGTACCTAATGTCCCCCACTTTACACTACTATTACCCTGCCCAAAGAGCTGTATATGGTTCAAAGTTATAATGCAGTTCTCTTTTATTATCTCGCTTTATTTTAATTCCATTCAGCCTATCAAATTTTCTTATTAATTTCAAAAAAAATATTTTTTCCTACTGTGCGCTGTGCCGTTAGCGATTTTTGACGATATCGCACATGTAATATACAAATTTGAAAAATCCCGCAATCTTTAGAAGTCATGACAAAATTGAGACATAAACTCTTCTCTACTGAAATTTTGAACATCCTAAATGCTTGTTTGTGTTAGTCAAAAAGTTAAAGAAAAAAGCGAAGTATTCGATTGCAGCAGTAGCAGCAGCAACACATGCGCCATTATGCAATTGAAATTCATTTTATGTTTTTTTATTCGTGTTTTGTTTAATTTCTTTTCTTTTTTGTTTTTGGAACAAATTTGTTGTATTTCTTTTATTTGTTGTTATTGTTGTTGTTGTTGTTGGTGTAACAAATACCTTTTTTGTTGTTCTTGTTGTTTTTGTTATACATGTGCTTGTCTACAACATAGAATGTAGACATTTTTGTTGTTATTATTGTCGTTTTTTGGCTCTTCAACACGGTTGTTTGTCTCTGTTTACATGTGTATGTGTGTAAATGATGATGATTTTTTTTCTATTTGTTTTGTTTTTGTTCTTCAGATTTTAAGCTGTGATATGTCATTAAACTTTTCACTGCATGTAACAAATACACACATACATAATTAAATATATACAAACACACATACACACATATGTCTCTATACAACAGAGAAAAATGTCAATATTATGTGTATGTATATAAACGTTTATATGTTTTGGTATTTGTAACCCTATTTAACCCCATATGCAGCAAAAATTTCATTTCATTTTTGTTTTCGTTGCTGTTGTCATTATTTAATTCCTTCTACCGCTTTTTAAGAAAAAGTTGCACAAGCTAAATATATAAAATACCTCAAACCTATTATGGCAACGTACTTAATTAACTTGCAACACCAGTCTGATGAAAAGTAAAGGCATCTAAAATATATTACATTCCCCTAACCCTTTTTCCCATCTTCTGCTTCAATATATATTTTTTATTGTAAACTTCTAGTTTGTTCTGTTGCTGTTTGCTATTCAAGAAAATCAAAACAAAACAGAAAAAAACTTGTAATAAAAACAAAAGAAAAATAAGCTAAGAAGAAAACTATAATCATTTTTGTTGCCACTTGAAGTGACGCACCATCAACTCATTAAAATGAAAAGGTGTCTAAAATGTCACGTGATATCCATCCAACCAAATGCCAGTTTGTTACCTTATTAAACAAACAGTGCTGAATAGTAAACGTCAGACAGACATATATACTGACAGACAGACCGACATTTACACACATATTTAAACACTTGCCAAGAAACATTATAAGCAAACACACACATTTACACATACGTTAGCAAACAATAAATAGCAAACAAACAAACAAACAAGATAGAATGACAGAACCAAGAAGTAATAAAAACAAAAACCAGAAAAGCTCAGGATACGAAAACTTCAACGACGACGACGACAACACCACAATAAGTCTTGTCAACAAGAAGAATATAATTTAAGCCAGACAACACACACGCACTCACTCACACAACTTTGTACCAATAATAATAAACCCATATACATAAACACTCTCTATCGGTACAAAATAAATTCAAAAACATATTTACAAGTTAGTTTATATATATAAATGCGTGCATATTTGATGACGTCTGCCCCACGTGATTAAACAGTTGCATTTTAACATTTTACATTTTATACACACAAACGCGTAAATACACATAACGCATAACTGCACATACATATAAACACACACACACTCATACACTTTGTTTCTTATACAATTACAGACTTTAATGCACATAAAGATGTGTGTTGTTGTTGCTGTTGATGCATCACATCACTGGCAGACGTTAACAAGTGCTCTTTAATATAACCCTGAATACCGAAGAATACTGAAATACTGACTGAATGGTAGTTGGAAATAATAAATGGGCAAAAACTCTGAGGAAGAAGAAAAAACTCAAATTCGAAAAAACTGAAAATTAAGTTGAGGATGAAAATGCATTGAAAGTAGAGGAAGAAAACGTATCACAAATGCAAACATGGAATATATGAATGAAAATGTAGAAGGAAAGAAATACTAAAGGAATATATGAATGAAATAGTAAACGAAAAAATAATGATGGGTCCATTCTAAACGGAATGAATCCATAGAGTTAAAGGGATATATTTTTAAAGTTATTTCCAAAAAATATTAGATTTTAATAATTTTTCACAGTTTCCACAATTCAAAATAAATTGACAATGCGCAGTGGTCCTTAAACGTTTTCCTTTTTGAAATTCTTTTAGTTTCTAAGAAACTATTAAATGTTTTTTAATATAATTTCACAAGGACATTCATAACGTGTTTTTCAATTAACTGGAAAAAGCATACGTTCTTCAGTTTTAGGAGATGGGGTGTGAACTTCTAAACTATGTCATCTCGTGAATTAAAAATCTTCCAAACATAAACATTTTGATTACTGATAGATTCTTAATTCTTAAAAAAAAATATTAAAACTGTGAGTTATCTCTTATAGTTTAAGAGATATTTACACAAAAGTAAAATTTTCAAAAATACGTTTTTAGTGTTTTGAACTTGGAGCCACTCATTGGGTAAAAAACTATATTAATATTGTATGATTCTACACAAAAATTTTTATGTTTAATGCAATAATCGTCTATCTATATACACGAAGAGAAAACATATGTTTGCGGTAATTAGAATTTTGTTAGTTTTGAAAGTTTTTTTGAGACGAAATAATCGAGAAGTGTTAATGTAATTTTGTTGAATTTATGTTTAATATTTGACCTACAATAAAATGTATATAAATAATGCTATTTTAATAGAATTTAAGCATAAAATGGATTCCATTATATCTAATTGCAGCCTATTTTCAGTTTTTGGTTTCCAAATATCAAAAAATTCAATTCGTGGGAAACTACTTTCCAAAATTGACTTTTAAGAAAAAGTGGTTGACTTGTCAATGTTTAGTTCATTAATGATTGTTCTGAGAATACAATAGTGTCACTCCAAATTTCTATTAGTTCCACAAATACTACGATTCTTACACAAAATATGTCTAAAAATTTATACAGAATCTAGGCAATAATTTAAAATTTCTTTTTAACCCTGATTGAGCTAATTAAGTCCAAAAATAGTTTAAACAAGCATGTCCAATAATAGACCATATTTGACTTTGGTCTATATATCGTTTAAACTGTAAGAGATACCCCTTATCTATAATCATATTTCTTGTAATGAATAATTGAACTTCCATCAAGTGAAATTTTTTCAATCAAAACATAAAAGAAGATTTGTTACAAAAGTTCTTTCTGAAGCTCCAACTTTAATAACTGACGCCCGATCCTTGGAGGCTCTATGAACTTTTATTCCTCCAAATGAATTAGAACACACCATTGAAAAATATTTAGCAGTAGCAGATTTATTTTCTGTCCATTTACTTTAAAGGCTTCAAGAATCTCAGTATGCTGCCAAGTTTTGTATATCTCTCCATAATTTTGTTGAAATATTTTCGAGTTTTTTTTTGGAGGAGCACCTTTCCCCAGTTTTCGGTATACATGCAAACGTTTGAACTTGAAACATGATCCATTACTTATAAAGAAAAAATATGTCATTTGATGTGGATAAATCTTTGTCCCAATTTCAACCAAACATAGTTAAAAGGTTTTTTTCTTTAACGAATTAAGTTGCCACCTCTTCGAAATGGTCCCAAAAAATTTCAATTGTTATTTTCATATATTTATACGATATTGCAACAGTTCTTTTTTGTAGGGATCTGGCACAGATTTTAGACATTTTGGACTTACTAACTTAAAAGAGATTACCGAAGTTCATGCGATTATCTCTGAAACTATAAGAGATAACTAATAATTTTAAAGATCTTTAAAAGAGATTTACAATGATTCGAAGAATTAAAAAAAAATCAACATAACTTAGGTGGCCAATTTTGGAGGGTCACCCACTATGCCCCATAGACAGAACGACGTTAGTTCTGGATATGTAAATGTGACTAACAGTTAACAACTTTTATTTTAGTTAACCTTCACTTAACTTCACATGTGATGTAACATATGAAAATGTATGAAAAAAATGTATTATTAAAATAATGAAATCTTGGGTATACTTCCCCTTCAGAATAAAGTGAATGAAACGAATACATTTAATATTTTAAAGTCAACATATTTTTCTTTCTATTTATTGTCTGTCTCCATCTCTCTATTCTTTTTCTATTACTTTGCATTCTTCTAAGTTGTGGGTGTGTTTGTTTGTTTGTTTGCATGTGTCAAGTTAAATTATACAATGTTGCGTATACGCAATATAGCCACTTTACGTATTATAACAACAACGAGTGCATACTTCAAATACACATATAAGTATGTGTGAGTATTTATTATTGTTATTACTTATAGTGTGTGTGTATTTTTTTCATTTATACTCTTCTCTTCATGAAAGTACTTTAAGTGTAAGTATTTGATATTTACATAAATAAGAAATATATTTTTTTCGGTAGAGAGGTGTACAAATGCGTTATATTGTTGTTATTCTAACAATAACAATTACAAGTAGAACAATATCAACCTACAACAATAACAACAAAAATATCTTTTATGCATTTAGTCGTTTATTCGTGTTAAGATTATACACGATTTATACAACTTGAATACATAAAAAAGACCACTTGTTTTCTTTCTTCTTCTAGTTGTTGTTGTTGTTGTTTTGCTTTTTTTTCCTCCCTATTTTAAGTGCATTTTATTATTTTAAGCTTTTTCACATCATATGCATGTCATGGCTTTTCTTCATTCACTCATTCATTCATTCATTCATGTTAAACTGATAGTCTTACACATATAAGAACGCATGTATATTAAAGATATATCTGTCTGTCTGTCCGTCCGTCTGTCTATCTCTTTGCTTGTATATTTGTTTAATGTCTCTATTATTATTATTGTTGTTGTTGTTATTGCTATTATGCTTATTCATCTATGTAATTTTGTGCATCAGATATGTCATCATATGTGACATTTAAAAGTGAGTGCGTTTGTCTTTAAGTATCTGGGTAAATATGCATGCATATATGCATTTGTATACGTATGTGTGCATATGTGTGTAAGTGTTAAAAGAGTATAATAACTTGACATGCATTTGTGCGTGTCATAACTGCAAAAGTGTTCCCTTGAAATTGTCAACGAATTCAAATGATTTGACTGATTTCAATTTATAATTTCCCATCTTTTTCTTTTCTTTTGTTTTTCTTTACATGAATATTTTGTTGTTTTCCCGCTTTTTTTAAGGTTGAGATTTTTCTTGTTTTTTGTTATTTTATTCAACTTGTATATATTTGTGATCTTTATGCATATTTTTTTCTTTATGTTGTAATTATTTGCGCCTTAAAGTGTTAATTCATTGACAGTATCAGAATATGAATCAAATTGTCAAATTGCTTGAATAAAATTAATTACCTTTTTTTAAATATTTTAAAGATTAAATTAATGGAAAATTTTCTAATTTGTAGATTATTGATAAATTGACATTTATTTCGCTTCTGTTTCATACATGTGTAAAAAAATAACAAAAAATTTTTAGATAAACTAAACAGGATGACTTTTTTATTTAAAGGAAGGATATCGAAAAATTCAGAAAATTTATAATTTAAATAGTTTGAACTACAATTACTAACGATATTTTGCTGAAGTGTGCTGTAAATATATTTTAGATTTTAGAATCTTTCGATACTAATTTGTAAAATTACAGCAAAGTGCACCGGATAAGGTGCACTTTGCTGCACAAAAATTCTACCTCGTTTTATATTCGAAAAAATCACGATTTATGAAAAAATTAAAAAATCACGATTTATGTTAAAAAAATCATGCAATGGAAATTTAGTCAATTGATTGATTTTCACCGTAATAATTCCTCAGATAACTTAAATTAGCTTTGAATGGAGGATGCACCTTTTCCTGACAATGTTCGATCTAAGATTTTATAGAAAAATCTAAATGAGATGGTATTCTATACACTCGATAATTAATATTTATCCAATATAGGGAGAGATATCCCTTTTTCTCTCTTTGCAGGACCCTTTTTCTCCTGATCATATCTACCATCTATTTTCTCAAGTAAAACTATTTCGCATGAAATTGGTTGGGTATTCATTTTAGTATCCTTGCCAAGTGTTTTAGACTATTTATAGTTATGTAGATAATCTAAAATTAATATCTGCATTATATGTGCACTATAACTCTCCCTAATACTGTCCCTACTACATTTTGTCCAGTAAAACTGTTTCCTGAGACATTAAATAAAATGAAATTTTAATACTCTATCTTCGATTGTTCTAAAGATATTTGATAATTATTATTTGATTTGTGTGGTGGTTACCTTTAATACCCCCTCAGTGATAGTTTTTTTAGAAATTCTTTAATTACATTTGGCTTTGTATGGGGGTTAGCTCTCCCCCAATCCTATGCATACTATAATTTATCCTGCAAAACTGTTCCTTAAAAAAGCGATTGGGACCAAATTTTAAAACTTTCGCTTTAATAGTTCTTTAAATATTCGATGATTAAAATTGACTTTGTACGGGCGTTATCTCTTCTCTTATTCTTATCCGTTCTTCATATTGTCAGTTAAAGAAATTGATTGTGACCAAATTTTAAATCTTTTACTCTAATAGTTCTTTATATATTATATAGTTCAAATAAGCTCTACCTCTCCCTGCCGAAACTTTTTATAGCTTTAGTTAGTTTCGAATATATTGGATTCATTCTGTGAAAATTTCAACAAAATCTCTTTAAGTCCCAAACAAACAACTAAATAAACAAACAAACCAGCAAACGCAGATTAATTTTTATATATACAGAAACAACAATAATTGTTTATTTTCCTTTTTGTAGTTAAGTTTTAAGGAATAAAATTCAGCAAAATATATAGACCGATAATCTGAGGAAATCTATAAGTTCAAGCGAAGAACTTTTGTAAAATTATCAGTTATAAGTAGATAAATTAGAATGAAGTTCTGCCATAATATTAAATTATGTGAACTTCATTACCATTTCAAAACTGGTCAAAATCAGTTCAGTTAAAAAAAATCAAAGCTAAAAATATAAGCAACTTTATGACTTAAGTTTTCTTGTGTTTTATTTAATAAAAAACGTTTATATAATGTATGTGATTGAGAGTGTATGTGTAATTGTGATTATACGAAACGTATTTACTTCACACTCGTTTGTGGTGGAGGGTTTTGAAGATTCAGCTTAGCCGAATAAAGCATTCTTACTTGTCAACGATTTAGTTAGTTTAACTAATATTTTATGGCGACGTTCAATTTATGACAACTTGTACTGCACATACAAAATAATTATCATTTCTAATTTTTCAAAATAAATTAAAAATTTTTAATTAAAATAAATAAAGAAATAATTTTGTAGGGTAACTTTTGTTTCTGTTATCATCCATACTCGCATAATCATAATAATTTGTTTGTTTAATTTCTTCATCACTCGTTAAAGGCATTATTTTCTGGTCATTTAATATTCTTCTTAAATACTTTAATATCTTTTTTTCCCTTAACCCTCCATCAGTTGGTCATTTGTCATTTAAATGTTTGTTTGTATGTTTTTTTCTTAATTTATTAAGACATTTTTAATGGATTTTAAATTTATGAAAATGTTTTTTTTTTCCATCACTACTTTTTATTGTTTCTTACTTAAATTATGACTTTTATGCGAAATGAAAAATAAAAAAGAAATTGTTGTTAACCATGTTTTTATTCATATATATTTTTTAAATACATTAAATGAATACGAAATAATTTAATCGTTAAGTCATTTATAAATTACGAAATTATGATTCATTTGAATAAAAAATTCATAAAATTAAATTATTTCTTTAGAAAATAAATGTAACAAATTGGAAAGAGAAAAACTGACAATGAAAATAAAATTAACTGGTTTGCAAAATTAATTAAAATTTAAGGAGTGAGATCGAAAAATTGTTAACACACGTGTATGTTGAAAAATGTAGTAACTAAAATTACAGTTAAAACTTCTTTCTATTTGATTGAAATAATTATTATCATTTACATAAAGCAAAAAATATTTTTTATAGTTTTAATCACTTGTGATGAAATTTTTCATATTTTTTCTGAATCTCTTCCATTCACGTTTTTATAGTGCTTTCTGTCACTTTGCTCGAACAATCTACCACACTCTTGGATACCGTTTTTGTGTTTTTTTTTTTTTTTGCTCAATAATAATTTAACAAGAACCCAATATCTCTCCACTGGACTTAGTTCCGCACAGTTTCAAGGATTGCCTCACAGGTATGTTCTTGTACCACTCAAGGGCTTGTTTAACATATCGACAAGATACCAAGCAAATACGAAGTATTTTGAAGGGCAGCAGTCTTTTTCCTTCATGTAAATTTCGGTATTTGTAGAGCCCGTTGTAATAAACGATTGGCTTCTTTTGCCGCAACTGCATGTTGCCTGCCATCTCAAGAAATTTTACGGAAATTTTTACCAACCAAAAGCGGTCTTCAATTCTCTCAAGCATTAGCAACAACAAATTTTTGACAAGGAAGTTGCGAAAATCTGTCAGGGCATGCGGCAGGAATAATTTTTAACAAAACTTGACCTCAATTTCTGTGCTCTATCTTTGACCTCTAAATTTTTAGCAGTTTTCCGTCAAGGACCTTTTTATCCTTACATGTTTATACAACATGTAAGGCTAAAACAACACTACAGGTGGTTGGTTTATTATGCGTTTGTGCTGATGTTTGTAACATACCAAAAAATTGGCGTTACATCCGCCTTGAAATATATCGTTCGACTCATATTCACTTTTTGAGTCCGTCCGTCCGGCTAGCTGTATATGTTAATGTGAGCACTCTACAGGTCGCAATTCTTAAGGTATCATAATTACATATATAAATTGTTTGACCCAGAATCAAAATCTATTAAAATTTGCATTGTTCGGTGCAATATTTTAGGTAGATCCCATAAAAATGCCCTCCCGGAATGGGGTTTTAAGCTCAAAAAAGCGAATTTAACAAAATTTAACAGAAATAAGTATTGTGTTATTCTAAACCTATGTGCCAAATTGGGCAAGTGTCGGTCCATTGCTTTCCATAGGTCCCATATAAGAGGGCTTATATATCACTTTGAAGAGCAAAAATCATATACATATACCATGGTATTATAAAAATTATATGTAAAATTAGTAAAAACATAAACAATATCGATGAGCAAAATTATACGAGGGTCAATTCTTAGCATAAATATCACATATATGTAACAAATGTACTGAATACTTAAGAATAAATTAGAAAATGAAATTATACGAGTGTCGTTCGTTACTTTTTAACAACTACCATTTATGACCAATATTGCCGTGTAATGTATTATATAGTCGGGCTTGACCGACTATAATATTCTTACTTGTTTAAACCTGCATTAGTTTTAACTTTTCATACCAAATAGTCCGAGCACTGAACTAACCGGGTTGCTTTCCTATCGGAGATCTTTTGAACATATTTTTTTTTTTTGGCTTTAGAAACATCATGTGGACCTGTTTTCCTATCTGATAATTTTTTCTGCTCATTCATTATAATCTGATTCTAAATATATTTATTTGTTTGTCATTAAACATAACAACTGACATGTTTTACGAAGGTAATTTAACTAAAAAATAAAAGTCAAATATTACTTAAGTTAAAACTTTTTATAAAAAATGTGTCTTATGGTTTTTTCGATCTCACTTCTTAACTACTTTTTTAGTGATTATTTTTAAAGTATTTAAAAATAAAAAATTATTATAAATTTATTAAAACTTGAAGAAAATGTGATAAACACCGAATATTATTTATTTCAAATACTAGTTGTTTGAAAAAACAAAAACAAGTTATTAAGTCATTAAATATTTGAATTTAGTGAATTGGAAATAAAGTCTTTTAAAGAAATTAGAAAGTCATTAACAATTTCATAATTAATAAAAATCATGACTACCGGACATTATCTTAATCACCAACACCATCATCATCTTCATCTTAATCGAACAAATGCAGTAACCATAATTATCTATCTTTGTCTGTTAGTGTAGTTATTAGCTGTAGGGTATTTAAATAATATTTGTATTTACACTGGTCAATATCTCTATAAACGGACATATATTTTTAATGGCAAAAAATTAAACAAGAAAATGTTTATAAGTTTTTCTTAAATCAACAAAGACTTCATTTAAAATGCTATCAACTGAGTTTTATTATACCCTACACCACCTATGGTGGTTTTTTGTTTGTGCAGATGTTTGTAATAGTCTCCATTTCTGAGTATACCGTTTGACTCAGAATTACTTCCTGTTTCGATTTAAACATGTCCGTTCGTCCGTCCGTCCTGTTGGCTGTCCATGTTAAATTTGGTCTCAGTTTTTAAGATATCTCAACGAAAGTTGGTATATGCTTTTATTTTGCTCCAAGGACGAACCCTGTTGAAATTGGTTAATTATTTCATATAGTTCCCATACTAGTGTCCTTCCGGAATGGGATTTTCAGCCCTTTAAATTCCCAAATTTGAATGAAGATTTTATTTATTATTTGACATGGGTCCCATACAATCACCCTGCAAATATCTATTTGAAACTCATAAATTCCACATATACGTGGGGACTAAAAAAAAAAAAAAACAATACGAGGGTCAGTCCATAATTATTTCTTACTCCCATATAATTCTCCAAAAAGTTATTTTAAAACGTATAACTTTAATTGTTATAAGCATAAATAAGCCGTTTACAAATTTTTCATAGAAGTTATTTACAACTCACAATGTGGTGTAGGGTATTACATAGTCGGGCTTGACCGAAGATAATATTTTTTCAACATAATATTAAATAATATTAATTAAACTGCTCATTTTAAAGGCATCTTCTAATATGTCATGGGTATTATATGAATAATCTTTATGGGCCATGTATCCCCACAAGTTCTACATTGGGTTTTTATTATAACTGTACAACGTCCAATCCAACGGAGGAATGATGTGTTTGTTAAACCATGAGTTAAACTAACTTGAAATATATCACCCATATTTTCATCCAAAAAGGAGATATCAAATTAATCTGTCTTTTTGTTAATTTTATATTTTTCGAAAGTTTTCTGAACTCCGGAATACTGTCCTTTTTTTAAAGAAATTACGCACCATACTTCCGGAATATTTAATTTTACAGTCAATTTCTCTATTGGAACATTCTTGGTAATGAAAAAATAATAATTTGGACCTTTCTTGATCGGACAGAAAAGCTCCTTTGGGCACTTTAAAAAGTAACGAAATTTATCGATTAAATTTGTAAAATATACCTTTTTTAAAGCAATTTTCACTTCTACGTTTATAGAAATAAACCACATAAAATAGCACTCAGACTAAGAAAAAAAGTACTTTTAAGTTGTCTCTCATTGAAAAATTCAACTTTAATTTTGGATAACAAAAATGGAGAAGAAAATTAAATGCGTTTATAAGAATATGCACCGGTGTATTTTGTATCTATTAAGTTAATTGGAAATTGTTAATTATGGATGATGAAGTTACAAAAAAAAAAACACAAATAACAAACAAAAAACTCCAAATCAAAAACAACAACATCAAAAAAGACTAAAACAATATTAACAAATGTATTTGTTTTAATATTGTTGTTGTTATTATATCTCTATCTTCGACTATAATTTTATTTTGTTGTTAATCCACAAAACAAGTTTCCAACACCGACACTCCATTCACGTGCTTTAACACTGAAGAAAGACGAACAGTTGTGTCTGATGACGGTGGAGCAAAATTTCAAATTGTATCTCTAATTATTTATTGATTCATCTTGTGAGTAAAAATGAAAAAATGACTAAAACTTTGGAAAAATCCGCTTACAGAGTTTATTTAATGAGTTGAGTTGTAAATGCTTTTAATTGGTATTTGATTTATTTATGTTGTCTCAATGCAGTTTTGTTTAGCTTTTTAGCATATTGAAAATTTTTCAACAATTTGTCATGGATTTTTTTGTGTTTTCATGCAACTGGAATTTATTAAATCGGTTGAATGAGACGTTATTACATTTTTATTAAAGGTCCATTACATCACCCAAAAAAGAAAACAAAATTATTTTTACATTCATAACTCTCTATTTCACTCAGTTATACCTT
Source organism: Cochliomyia hominivorax (assembly GCA_004302925.2). NCBI lineage: Eukaryota > Metazoa > Arthropoda > Insecta > Diptera > Calliphoridae > Cochliomyia > Cochliomyia hominivorax. Next base: position 119,899,332 of record PYHX02000467.1, on the reverse strand, counting down.
TTTCAACTTTATTTAAATTCTGAGTTCCTATCAAAATGTCATTTATCAAGTGAAAACATATAACGAATTGCTTGTTGCTGTTGCCTTCAGTTTGCTGTTCACAACCGCCGCGGAGGTCCAAACAAAGAAAAGGTTTAAACTGGTTTAAGAACCAAGATCATTGAAAATTTATTCTGTATAAATAATACTATTTATCCGTTGTTGCCTCTTTTTTTCAAGTTCTCAGTTCCTTTCAAAATATTATGTGTCTAGTGAAAACATTCTAAGGACCATACCAGATTGCTTTATAGCTCTTCAGTTTGCTATTTACAACTGGCGGTCCAAACAGGTTTCAAATAGATTTAAAAACCAACCACGGATTTAACAAATCTTTATCAAAACATGTAGATTCATTTTCGTGTGATACCCAATTCACCTAAATTTTCTACAAAAATTAAATATTTACTAAAATGTGAATGAAAAAATAGATATCGAACCCTATACTTTACTATGCTGAACCGATTTTGCTGGTGCAGAATAAATAAGTACTCAAGCCAAATTTAATTGCGATCTGTCAATTATTGTAGATGTAAGCGTGCCAATAACAGACAGACATACAGATTTTATTAAATCGAATCAGATTTTGATTTGATGCAAGAATAAATATATATTCTGAGATAATTGTGGCGAATTTTGATTTTCAAAGTTCAATTTTATTAATAAAATTTCAAACTCTTATACTAAAACTCTTATACAAAAAGTTCAGGTTTTCGCTAAAAAGATTCACTTTTTTTCTAAGAAATCAATTGTATAACAAAATTCAAATTTCCACCAAAAATTCAAAATTGTTACACACAATTAAACTTTTCATTAAAGAATAAATTTTTACTAAAAATAAATTTTTCACAATTTCAATTGTCATTAAAAATCAGTTTTTTCACTAGTGTGCAGTATGTTATTAGAAGTTAAAAGGACGGTAACAGTTAAAAGGACGGTGGACATCCCAAAATCCACTCAGAAAGTTATTCTATGTTAACTCCAAATTTCGTTCTGTCCGTTAATTACCAAAAAAAGCGCTACATTCCAAAATAATTAATAATATTTAATTATGGAATTCAATACATAACATTTATCAGACCACCTTCGTAATCACATGTTACAATTAAGGTTAAATTTAAGAAAAAATAATAATAAACCGGGTGTGATTGAAATATTTTCTAAATCAGAGATTAACCACGCAATTTCAAATGCTTTATTATTGTGAAAAAAAACTATTTTTTTATAAATGAAAAAATTTATAATATTTTCAATACCGTTAGTATTCAACATGCAGTTGCCAACCTTCGCGTATAAAAAATCAGCTGAAATTATATCAACAAACATTTAAATTTATTAAAAAAAAACTGACATCATTTCTACAGCATCAGAAAACATGAAAGTATTGCAATTTAGCTATCAAAATGTAAATTAGCTAAAAATGCACTTGATGATTAAATAAAACCAGTAAAATTTGTTTTAATTTTTTAAAATTTAAAATTAATAAACTAAAATAAAAAAATCTAGATTTTCAAAAAACATATTTTTATAACTGATTTATTCCGATAATTTTACTTTTACTATTTATTACCTCATACCTACCACACACCCCGTTGCAAAGTTATCACACCGTTCAAATGTTGTTGTAACAGGCAGCTGTTTGTTAAAGATATGCGTGTGCGTTTTGCGGGTTCTGCCGTTTTTTTTTTTTTTTTGCGAATTTCGCATGAAGTGTGAGCATTTCAAAAATAAATATTTGTTGTTTGTCTTCTGTCTGCTTAATATGAAGGTGAGAGCAGCAGAGAAAACTAAAAGAGGACTGGTTTTAAATACGCCGCACTTGTTGTAGAATGATCAAGAATAATCAACAACAACATTAGCAGCAGCTACAGAAACAACAATAAGTACAGCAACCAATAACGACAATAACAAAATGCTAAAAATTTAATTTTATTCGTTTTTTTTTCCTTTTTAAAATGTGAAACATTAAAGTTTGTTTAGAAGTTTGATGGTCAAGGTGAATCTCTAGGGTACCCTACATGAAAGAAAAATATATTGTGAGAAATAAAAAAAACATTATGAAAACATCTTTTCATCTGAAATTATACATCGATCATTAAAATACTTTTTATAAGTTAAAAATCCCATTCCGTGGAAACTTCTGTATGAGAAATAATAGATCGATCATCACCAATTACAATAGTCTTGGTTTTTGTCCTAAATACCTGTTAAAAATCGAATCAGAATTCTATTCTTTATGTTATAAAGATCAGCACAAATGGATAATATAAATTATTGTTATTTCACTTGAAACTAATTTTGTTGCTGCAATAGAGTTTTTGTCAACAAATTGTCAATTGTCAACAATTGTTAGTAGCAATATGTTTAAAAATGTGTTCAACTGACCAGCATATTATTGTTGATTAAGAATCATTTAAAACAAATCTATTATTATAACAAAATATTATTTTCAATTTTGTAATAAACATAAACATTTTTGGTATTGGATCAAAATATTATTTTTAATTTATATTGAAAACCATAATATTGTCAGCAATTAAATATTATTGCATTAAAACATAATACCGTGCAATATTTGCGTGTATCTGGAATGATGACAGTGTTCAAAAAACATTAAAATGCAAAGCCCAAAAATGGTTGTATCTCACTACCATAATTTGTTTTTACCACAACCATATTTTGGTTGTAAAATGGTAGTCTAAGCGTTTGCGTTTATATGTTTGTTTGAAAATCATATGTTTCTTTAACACAACTTTATTATGATCAACAAAATGGTGTGGGTCAACCATGTTATGTTGTGATACAACTATATTTTATTGGTTTATTTCAAAATATTATAGTGGAACGACAACCGTAGCAATTAACCATAATATGATGTTTCTCGATTATGTTTGTCACAACCAGATTAAAAAAACATGAATAATATTGCAACAATAAGTAAATGTAAATGCGGAAAAAACATGATTGATGTAACCATATATGAGAGGCAACATGTTATGGTTGTGACATTTTAAAAGTATGACTGTATCATCAATTTGATACGATAAATGACTTGAATGCGTTAATTTCATAATTATAATATGTTTCTGGAACAATCATACTTTTATTATCTGATCTCTCACATATGTGTTATGTAAACCATAACACAATCATATTTTTATGCTCAAATCTTGGCAATTAAAAACCGCTTGCTCTAAAAATGGAAAGTCGTTAAATATCTTAAATTTCGTGTAGGGTATTCAAAAATTTTAAGGAGATTTGTTCGCAAAAATGTTGTGAATATAAAAACTCTGTGTACAAAACAGAATTTTATTATTATTTTTTTAGACGCAATACATTTTATGAAAAGAGATTTATGTTGTTGTATTTTTTTATTATTGTTGTTTTTTATATAATTTTGTTTACAATACAGATTCCAAACTAAATACCGGAGTTAGTTTATTCTGAATACTTCAACTGATCACAAGTGCAACACGCTAAATTTCAAATAAAGATAAATCTACTTTTTGAAAAAAAAAACGAACACAAATTAAAAAAAAAAAATAAAAATAAAATTGAAAAAACATTCCATTAAGTTCCAACTTTATCTTTAAACGTAATTTCGTCTGTTAACGCTGGTTATTTTTAGTTAATGATTTTAAGTGTTTCTTGTTGTTTTAATTTTAGTTTTCTTCATTTTTTGGCTTAAACGAAACAATTAAAACTTGCAAATGCAATAATTTTGCATTAATTTTCATCTTCATCATTAATTTTAGTTGTTTTTTTTTTTTTTTTTTGGAAAAAACAATAGCATTTTGCTAAAGAGTTCTACTTGAGTGATTCTATAGAAAAAAGATAATTTAAAAAACACCGAAAGACAGACGGACACTTAAATATTTTAAAAGACGCCGCTGACCACGCAAATAGTGAAAATTATCTTTCAGTTTTCACTTAAGTTGCTGCTGCTGCTGCACCAGCAAATGGTGATAAAAACATCTACAACATCTACACAAAGAAAATTATAAAAAAAAAGATTTCTATCTTTGCCAACCAACCAAAGTTGGCTGCACCAGTCTAAGCATTTCTTTGGAATCTGAAAAAAATACCATAAAGCAAAAAACATGAAATTTCCAATTACTTCTCTTTTACAACTCTTAGTCATATTCACTGTGAGCTTTACACAAGAGGGACAAGTGGAGGCGACAGTTGGTTTATATGGACCCGATAGATATGAAGGTAAGCAAATCTCTTTTAACACAAATGACCTTGACATAATTTACTTGTGCCCAAATTCCTTTCAGGTCTACCCGAAATTTGCTTAATGCCCATGGATTTCGGTTATTGTCGTGCCAAAGTACAACGTTATTATTTCGACATCAGACGCATGAAAATGTACCATGTTCTTTTGGGGTGGCTGTGCTGGCAATGAGAATAATTTCAAAACCCTTGAGCGAATGTAATGATTTCTGTACTTCTGCCTATGAAAATCAATTCAGCAATGAATTAGTGGTGACACCAAAAAAAGAACGTTCCGAGAGTAGAGGTTCTGGTAATACAAAATATAATCCTATCAATAGCAGAGATAGCACTCCTTCTAAATCGGTACCAAAGATCGCTTTGAAACCAAATGTTACCTCAAAGGAGACTGGCTACAAGGGTTCATTTAAAGCAAGCGCCAAGAGTTTCAATGTAAATCCATCAACACCAAAAGTTAACACCAACAAACCCACAGATTCCATTATTGATGAAGAGGATTATGATGATTAATTAATTAATTCATTGATTAATTAATAAATTGATTGATTAATTAATAGAAAAATGTAAAAAAAGTGTATTTTTTAATGATGAAATCATATATTTATTGTTATTTTTATTTGTTTATATGTAATTTAATAAATTATATTGAAAAGAGAATTTTACAAAAAATCTCTTCACTACGATAGAAGGTTTATCTCCTTAACTGGGAAAGAATTTTATAAATTTAATTGAGAATGAAGAACAATTTTTCTTCGGTTGTAATGATATATCATTCGATAAATATTAATAATGAGACGTTTTAAAATTATCCATTTTATCATTTATTCACCCCTTTAAAACAACTCTCCCATAATATAATAATACTGGGATACTGGGTCCCCAGCTACCTGACTTAAGTCTCAAGGAAAACGTGGAAGATCGTTATCTTCCAGTTTTAACAACCGCTATTGCTTAACAACTAAACTACAAAGAAATCCAAAAGATCCGTTGAAAAGACTTCTTTTTCTTCCAAATGCAGTTATTGTTAAGGGAGGTCCTTCAAGCCTCGTTGAAATCGTAAGAAGGCAGTGAAGGTTTGTTTAAGCAATCGTCTCCCAAATTTGGTAATAAAGTGATATACACTAAGCGTTAAATCACCTCAATGGCAGTAGGTCCATTATTGTGTTTCGGAAGGATACTATAAAAAAGACAATAGGGTCATTCTAGAATAATAACACATTAAATTGACAAGTCGACTAGTTCAATCAATATGGCAGTGTAAGAAATAAAGTATTTTCGAATATTAAGAAATTATCGAATTAAGTACATCTTGTACAAATGAATCAGAACACAATTTGTGATACTCGAAACAAAAGTTAAAATTTTTATAAATATTTTAGATCTAAATGTTTGCTGGGTTCACTTATTTTTTTTTCCTTTTACCAAAAAATTTAAAATAAATTTTTATACGTTGGAATGTCATTGACTTAGGAAATTACTTTGATCTCAATTTATCCATTTCCTCTTCTTATTTACTGCAATTTCTTCTAAAACATAAAATAATAATATAACTAACAAATCTATAATTTAGTTGTCTTTCTCCGCTAGCGGACGTTTATTAAACACAAATCAATGGATGAACGAATAAATGTTGCAATATCTTACAACACTCTACCATCGTGCGATTCCTCTGTCATTAAAGTGATTCTATAAGATGATTATTAAATTGTTTACCAACTGAAGATATCAACTAAATAAAACTTAAAGTTTATTAACAGATAAAAGATAAATAATAATGAAAAGTATTTTGTAGAAAAGATGAGCTTAGTTCATCACTCTAACGAAGATAAAAGTGCAGTTCAACTTGGCAGCCAAAGTGTTAAAAGCAACAACGTAACAGTCGCAAAAAGACATAAAAAAGCCAGCAAGTAACTATAATTTAAACGCTCGAAATAACGTCGTGAAATAAAAATGAAAATATTATTAGTGGTACGAATAAATTAATCACAAGAGAAAAACTAGTTTCAAATTTTATTTTAAAAATCTTTAAAAATAATATATATTTAGGTTTCAATTTTGGCTTTAGCGGTACAAAGTCGGAATATCATTATGATAAACCAGCAGTGGAATTTTCCCAGGAAGATAAGCCTCATCGGCAGCCAATTGCAACGGCCTCACAACCATCTGTCAGTATTATTAAGGGAAAAAATGGCAAGAATTTCGAGGTAGAAATGGCTGAGTCTAGACAAATTTATGAAACACGTTTACCACCCAAAGAGGAAGTATTTATAGTGAAAACATATACACCAAACTACATATCCCAGAGAACAACAGTTTTTGGCCAAAACCTATAATATAAATACATCTCCTAATCCAGGATCATATGGAAATTTCCAACAAACTTTTAATAATCAACACAACAGCCAACAACATTTGAATTTAAATTCAAATCCCTTTAATACTAATGTGGGAGTCAATAATTTCAATCAATTACAACAAAAGAAATTCACAACAGCAGCAACAACAGCAATATTATCCTCGACAAATTGAGCATTATCTACAGCAGCCACAACGTACAATAATCTACCCAATGCAAATAATCTACTCAACGATTTAGTCAATAATCATAAATACGTTTCACAATCGGAAGCTGCACAACTCGATGTGTATCCATATAAACAAATCAATGGAAATCCCCGTCCATTTACACGTATCATCACTAAATGTGATGCACCGGGCAATGTGAACCACAAATGGCCGCTGAAGGTGGTAATGGTGGTAAGTGATTTTCATCATCAACAGGTTTTAAAACAATCAAAAGCACAAGTTACACCCCTCAAGTGATAAATGTCAAAATAAATTTAATTATCAATTTACGGGAAATGCTCTAACAAGTAATGCGCAAGCCCAAGAGGTATACCGATTTTAAAGGTACAGATTTAAGAGATCGTCGATTGTTTGCCTACAATGAAGTTGTGATACCACAATAATCCCCATAATTAGCTACTAAGATATCTATTTAGATTTGGTGTATTACTTTTTGCTGTTACTGTTTTAAGTTAATAATTTTAATTTCTTTTTAATCCTAAGAATATGCTAAGAAAAATTATTAATTTTAATTATCTGTGATTAATATTAAACACAAACATC